>JAOXOE010000632.1:19856442-19894425 GCA_028565055.1 Phoeniculus purpureus | reverse complement strand
CCTCTTCCAACCCCCTTGTCCCTGGAGGGAGAGGGACGAACTCAAGAGCAGCCACTTCTCCCTCACCCTGGGGTGCAGTCAGGGAGAAACCGCTGCCACAGCCCACAGAGTGCGGGGGGTCAGGCAAGTCTGAGGTGGAGAAAAGTCCTCGCAGCCCCCAGGGTAACCCCCGTCCGTAGCCGGGCACGGTCTGCTGCGAGCAAGGCCTGGGAAAGCCCTTCTGGTGCTGCTCCTCCTCCTCCCAGCCCTCGGGGCTCACGTCAGCCCAGGGCTCATCCCCCAGCCTCTGCTGATGGAGGATTTCATCTCCAAGGTACCGCCATAGAGGGGTTAGAGCTGCTTTTTGCCTCTTGTCACTACAGTGTTAACACGAGACAGTTCTTGGCTCTTCCCTTTAACGCGGACCTTTCTTGGGAACAGCTGCTGGATGGCTCTGACAAAAACCAAGAAGAACAAAACAGTCACATAACTAGGTAATGAGTTTCCAGGCTGGAGCGATAGCCACGGCATCAAAGTTACCAAGTTAACTTGAGCCCTGCATCCTTCCAGCCTCTGCTGCTGAGGTAACCCTGAGCCAGAGGGCTGAGGCCTGGGGAGGCCTGGCAGGCTCTGCCTGCTGATAACTCTGCTTGGGCACCAGCAGAAGCGGGGGATGTCGGTCTGTCTGAATGCTCCAAGTGCTGTCACTTTGCCTCTTAAAGACAGCCAGCAGAATGCTAATAAGAGAGAGAAGGATGCTGGCACTACATGGTTGTTGCCCATGCAACTTCCTGGGAGAAAGAGGGGGTCAGGGCCCTCTCTAAGGTGTCTGCAGCTGTAATACCAGGATTTTGCCTGCTTGGCAGAAATTCTTCACCTCCGTTTTGGTACTAGGAGCCCGAAAACACTTTCCAATAATGGTCTAATCATTATGAATTCCTTTTTGTTTAGATTGTACTGAGCTTTAACACAGCCACTTGATTTAGAATTACAGTGGAAGTCATAAGCACCTCACTGTGGAGTTCAATCGTGGTTAATTGGGATGTGGTTTTATGGTCTCATCAGGAGCTTTTTAATCAATTAATTGACAGAGGAATTCTTGTCATTTCTGATTTGAAGGACTTTCCCTTTTCTTCACAACTCAGCTAGCCTGTCTCTTACATAGTGGTGCAAACAGAAGCTGCCTTGTAGGAATGCAGGTCTGTTCACACAAATGGCATTGAGGCTGACTCTGCTTTAAAGTGACCCATTAAAAAATTCTGATATAAAAAGCGATCCTGCAGGTGTCTATCGCTACAGTTATGTTTCATCTATGCATTTGACACATACATACTAAGTATAGTAGTATTTCTGTGTTTTATTATACATATGCTGAGCTATACGTATATATGTTTCTGCTCCCTGTGGTAGTACAGACTACTCATGACAGGGACCGATTTAATTTGTGATGGTCTTGGTGTACAAGTATTTTGAGGAAGCTGTTGGGAAATGTTTTGCCACTGTCCTTCCAAAAGGGCTGTAGCTTGTATTGCATATGGGAACATTATGCTCCCTCCTTTCTGCTGGGGCCTCTGGCAGTGTTATCTGGTGCTGTGATTACACCCCCCTCACAACACTAAATGAAGCTGGGCCCCAGTAGGACTTGGATGTGTGACAAGTTTGTGCAGGCTCAAATGAAGCAATGGTGTGTGTTCAGTAGATTGGCCAAAGTGGCGCTGACCTGGTGTATTTGTGTGGAGGTTTTGGACACTTGTCTGTGAAGGAGCTGAATGTGTGAGGGGGTTGAGGTGAAATGCTTCCTCTAGGTCATGACATATGTAGTTCTTGCATGGGGATCACAGAGGATCCCATGGTATTGCTTTCGAGGGATGCTGTGTAACTCTGGTGTCCTGGCTGCACTCCAGCAGCAGTAGCTGCCGGCTTCCTGCCTGTGCTTCCCTGCCATGGCAGGGGGATGCAACACACCTCTTCACATTTTCATTCTTGTGTTCTCTGTAACTGCTGCTGTCAAACAGCTTTTGTATTTCTCTCCAGGCCCAGGGCACTTGTGAAGCCAATCGTAGTTTGCAGCACCTATGTGAGTACAGGAAAAAAACTAAATCAAAGCTCAAAATATTTTAGATCACATACAAGACCCGGAAAATTCAAGCACTGTCACCACCAAGTTTTGCTTTGCAGTCTACCTGATTCTGCCAGCCTCGGTGTTGGTCCATATGTCCTTATTTTGGTAGTGGTTTAGATGTAATTGCAATGCTTCTATTGGTGGAGAAGACAACCCTGAAAGGACTCTTGATTTCTGTAAGGGATTGTTCTCAGTGTTTTCAGCTTGTGTCAGGCTTGGCTGTGATGTATGTCAAGTGTGTGCACCACCTAGCATAGAATTCTTCTCAGAGGATGATCTCTCTGTATGTTTCACCACAGGTACAGTAAGAATTATAAATAATAGTCACAGTCATCCAGATATAATTCCACCAAAATGAATTGTCTTACATCAGGGATTATTGTCGCCCTTGTAACAACTTAACCTCCATCAGAATATCCATAACCATACATTTGGAGTGTGCCCAGTTCACATCTGCAGGGATATGCTTCACTCATCCTTCATGTCTTTTTCATTGGTGGAGGCAGCAGGAGCTCCCCAGAGCATGAGTGTAAGGGTTGTCATGCAAATGATAAGTATGAAGCCAGGAGTGTATCCAGTGTTCTATTAATATACAGGCAGGTGTCTGGCTTTCCTTGGCTCCAGTGGAGGTGGAAGCCACTGGCTTCTCCACAATTCTGAGCTCTGTCAGGCTGCAGAACAGAGAAGAGCAGCTGAAGCTAAACTGGGTGCTGTATATGGTCTTTGCCATAGTATACTAAGTCCCAGACTGTCTGTGAATGATTCAGGAAGGTGTTAATGGTCCATGCCAGCACCCTACCTGGAACCATTTGAGTACTATGAGTACAGACTATTGAGAGTGACTGGATCCGGGTATTGCTTAATTGATACACCCTGAGAGTCTCTCCACTGGCCCCTAGAGAAACTGGAGTAAATGATCCTATGGGATAAAATATTTCTCAAGTCTTTGCTACAAGACACAGAAGTGAGTTCTCTTGTCTTTTTGTAGCACTGAGAAATGTTGTCATCGGTGTCAAAGTTGGCAGCTTTCCTGGCTTGCAGAGATATCAAACATGCTTCCTGATGTGATGTATACAAACACTGCAGATTAGGGGTCCCCACAGCTCCTTTAACGCCATGCAACAAAGTAGGAGAAAACAGCTAGTGGGATTTGTGTGTGGAGCTAAAAGAGAAACTTACTTTTAATGGAGACATGCAAATCTCTGGGGCACATCCATTATGAGCTTTTGGGATATGGATAGTTCTCTTTGCTCACAAGAAGCCAAGACTGCTTCTGTCCAAGGTGGCTTGGAGTGAGATTGGTGGCTTACTTGTCAGTTTGAAAGTACCTTGGAGAAAAAACAAAATAGTTGGAGGAGGTCAGAATATAACAGAGTCTGAGCCAGAGCCTTGATACTATAGCTTTTTCTGTAATGTGGTGCTGTGAAGGAAAGCAGCGTGGGTTTCACAATCACTTAATAAGGGAGCTTACTGTTGTCTTGCACCGGACAGAGTGCTCTCTTGGGCTGGATGTTGATGTAGATCTCAATGTCTGGCAAAGAATATGAGCATGTACCTTGCTGTACACTTGGGGTTTGGGTTTTACGTGGTTACAGACCTTTAAACTGCTGCCTCAGATTTCTGTGATTTGCATGGCT
Organism: Phoeniculus purpureus; assembly: GCA_028565055.1. NCBI lineage: Eukaryota > Metazoa > Chordata > Aves > Bucerotiformes > Phoeniculidae > Phoeniculus > Phoeniculus purpureus. The sequence goes on along the minus strand of JAOXOE010000632.1, from coordinate 19,890,687 downwards.
GGAAAGACAAATCTGAGCTTCTCGTAGGCCCTCTTCCACAACAGAAGATCCTCAATAGACTGATGGAGGTAGTCTGGACCAAATACAAAACAGCCATGGCCAGACAGGCTTTATATTCCACCCACAGTAGAAAATCAATACAAGTGATGGGTCCAGTGCAGGATGAAGCCTGCAAGGTCATCATTGCTCTTGTCACTAGACACCAGGGGAAGAGTTAGGTCTCTTGTGGGAGAGCTTTTAGACAAGAGGAGACTCTACATTAGGCATTACTTGCAAGATTTTACTTCATGTTATTGACAGGACAAACTGGGTGTAGGTAAGGCAGAATATACAAAGCACGTATTTGTTTCCAGTGTCCTGTACTTCCTTCTGGACAAAGTAATTCTAATAAACCAGTTGTTTAGTTTTTTTCAGTTGAAGTGTTCAAACCTGCTTAGTAAACTGGGAATTTGAAGAAGTGTACAGGGCTGCAGGTACTGCATCCTACTGCCATAAAATACATCTGAAAACAACTTGAGTTTCTTTCAACCCATCTTCCTATTGCCTTATTCCTTTCTGGACAGCTGTTCAAAGCTTTATTCTTCTGGCTTTGGAAAACATCTGTCTGATTTTTGTTCTAACATTGCCATTGGGCAATTTAGATTAACTTTAATGTGGGGTGTTTTTTTCGTTTGTGCATGTGCCTTTTAATTAAAGTTATTTTCCCTCCCTGGCACTTACGCCCCCTGGAATTATTTTCCAGGCAGTGATCATATTCCATTTCAGCCTCTGGTTTGTTAAATCAAGCAAGCACTGTTCTTTCTGTAGCTGATTGTCAGACAGATTGTGGAAAGTGAACTGCGAATTTCTAGGAGTCAAGTTTGTGAGAGCTTGAATTTGAATTAGATTTTTGCTACTGATGAACACAATTGCATGCAGATGATAGAGAATGTATTGTCTTTTACAAGTGAGACAGTAAAAGCATGGCAAAAGTGACTTAAATGGCCAGTGTTCTTCTGCTCAGAGCAGAATGGAGGAATCACAATAAGATTATCACTTTTCATATCTTTTGACTCTAAGACTCCTTTACTCAGACACTGTGTTCATGCAGCAAGCTGTAGTTATTCTTGCCCTCTGGCAGAGCTGTGCCTCCAAAGTAAAGCTACCAGGGATGGACGAAGGCTCTGCCAACATCATCCCATGAGTGACCAGCATTATATTTATTGAATCACTTTTCGATAGCCCATTGCTCCCTTCCTCCCACGGCACTTGCATTATTATAAAGGAGGAGTTTCAAGAACATGAATATGGATGTGGAGCCTGGAGCCAGATGCTCAGTGAGACCCACAGTGAGGAATGACCCCACTGTCAGTTGCTTTGCATTTAGATTGGTTCCTAGGGTGCATGAAACAGGTCCCAAAAAAGATTCATCTGAGACGGATGCCTGCATTAAAAGCCTTCAGTGAGACTAAGTATGTATTGCTTACATATTACAACAATATATAATAGTATTAATAGTGTAATGCACCAGATGCTAAGGCTGTTTCAGGCTAATCTCTTGCTAGGGCTAATGAGAATATATTTAGGAAGGGCTGAATAAAAAGTGAAGAAACACAATGGTAGGAATTTAAACCAGAACGAAATCCAAGTTAAATTGAAGTATTGCTTGAAGTCCCTTGTTTCAAATTTTTGTCTTCTGAACTAGATTTACTACCATATAGATCATAAAATACTTCACATCCATTCTAGATGTGAAGCCTCATTTAAAAGCAAGCCTTCAGTGGGGGAAAAGACCAGAAAAATCTCCTGTAACTTTTAGTAGGACTTTATTCCTTTAACTAGAAAGTTTTGAAGGGTTTTGTTTGGGAGGTTGTTTTGGTGTGTGTTTGTTTTGGCAAAAATGAGTGAATAGCCATAGTATTTCTTTCTTCTGTGTTTTTGTCCATCTCTAGATACATTTACAGGACACGACATAGGCTTTTCATATTCAGAATCTTAAACAGATTACATGGGAATTTGTTAATAAGAATAGCCATGCACTGAGATAAGGCAGTGGGTGAAAGAGAATTTGTGAGGACTAGAAGAAAAGCTTGTCATTGTGTTTATCTGGTCTCTGTGAAAGAGCTTGGGAGATGGGAGGTTCTTCTGCCTGGACTGACAGGTGGGATATGCAAATCCTCTCATGAAGGGAGATTAAGGAGAATAATAGAAGAGCTCTGACAGTTGCAACTGGCACTCGAGCAATATCAAAAAGCCATAAACTGTATAAAGCAATAGGATTGTGGTCTTCAATCTTCTTAATACTGTACCTTATAATAGAAATGGGTTTCCTCCCTTTCCTCCTGACTTCAAATAAGACTTTTGTATTTCCCTGACCTGACAGTCATGATGAGGTCAGTCCAGAGGGGGAAGCAAGAATGTCACAAGCCTCGATTAATTCTGGGATGGTTGGAGACCATTCTGACCCATTCACTTGTGACACAGCTTTACAAATGAAGGGCTGCAAGATTAGCATTGGCCTTGGACAATCTTGTGTCCTCTGGGCCTTTCTTATAACACCAGACTGAATACAGCCCTCACATTGTGCAGAACTGCAGTGAGCTGAGTGAAATTGCCCTATCAAATGTTGTTGTATCTTGGTCAGAGCATTTAATAGGTTCAAGTAGGTTCATACTCACTTCCCTTTGATTCCCAAGGCTCCCAAGAAACAGCCCCAAAGAAGTCAAAATTTTTAAAAATTTTATTGTAACATTTTTAAATTGTTCTGTTTCAAAGCAGCATTTTTAAAGTGATTTCTGATTCATCCATTTTATATTTAAAAATGATCCAGTGTTTAAAAAAAAAACCCCATAATTCAGTGTCCCACACAGAGACACACTGGTGACATTTGAGATGTATTTACCTCTAGCTGCTGCTTCACAGGACAAGGATGTCCTGTGGTCCTACCTGAGACCCAGGCCTGGGAATAGTAGATAATCTCAAACTATATTTGCCTATATCTGGGCAACTGATATTATCATAAAAGCCACGTATACTGGATCCCATTCATCCGGAACCAAAGCTATATTCAAGTTTTTATTTCATAGGAGGAAAAAAAATCAAACTGACATAAGGCACTTCTTTTCTTTCTTCTTTTAATATCTGTCTGCAACCAAAAAAAATCAATGACTCCCGCAGCTCTAATTGACATTTCTATCTTAAATGAAAATGGGCCTTGATTCCAATTCAAATGGCAGTATTGGGTGATAGACTAATTATTTTGGAATTTTAAATGCACATAAAAGTTGATGCACTACAGTGATTTTTGTGCCACTTGCAATTTTTTTGGCTGTCTCTTAAATCAAACAACAGTTAACATGAGAGCCCTTAATCCCTGGTTCTCAGTGCTGATAACAGAATAACATTTTTACTTGGTACTGCACTTTGGGAAACATAAAAAGAAAGTACTTTGAGAATGTCATGGGAACAAGACATCCTATAAAGGATATGTCCTAAAATGTGATTCCTTTCTTTTAGACAGTTTCCAAGAACTTAATTTAACCTCCCATCACGTTCCCAAACAGTGGAGTGATGTTCTCCTGTGACAGCACACCATGACTGTAAAGTTCTCCCCCATGTGCTAGCATGCTCAAGGCAGGCTGTACTGAAGTACCCTGATGTAGGTTGAGTGGGGAGGAAAAGGATGAGGAAAGGGATGAAGATTTAGGCGGTGCAGGGGAAGAAGATACTTCACACCTACTTCTGCTGCTGTGGAGGGATCTCAGTGCCAAGTAATTCTACCATGAGTACCTCTTGCTGAGGCAGGGTCTCTCTGCAGATCTGCTTCTGCAGAGGTGAGAGGGGTGTCACAGGCCTTGTGATTCTCTTTTCATAGGATCATTCAAGCTGGAAAAGCTCTTCAAGATTCATGAAGTTCAACCATTAACCTAACTGTACCAAGCCCCTCGGTAAACCATGCCCCTAAACTCCAGGTCTACACAACTTCTAAACATGTCCAGGGATAATGATTTAATCCCCTCCCTGGGCAGCCTGTTCCAGCCCTTTATGACACTTTCAAGGTAGAAGTTTTTCTTACTGTCTAACCTAAACTTCCCCTGGAGCAAGTTGAGGTTATTTCCTCTTGTTCTATCACTCATTACTTGTGAGAAGAGACCAACACCCACCTCTTTCTGTTTTTCACCCCCATCCCATTGAAGCATTCCCTCAACGCAAAGGTGGCAAGGTAGGAAAGACACTTGTAGACTCTCTGGGATGGAAAAAAATACTGGAGTGCATGTAGTACATGAAGTTATGGGCGTTGGTTAGAGAAGGTGTTGAAATTCATTCATTGAGACAGTTTTCAGACTGTTACCAGGAGTTTGTCCCCAATGCCCCATGTTAGTGCTTTTTGCTGCCTCTTGGAAACTGAAAGCCCATTTGCAGAGTCTTCCATGCTTTGCACAGATATGTTGTGGCTAGAGAGTTGCCAGGCAGAGGGAGCTGGGTGTGTTGAGGGCCAGCTGAACACAAGCCAGCAGTGTGTCCAGGTGAACAAGAAAGCAAATGGCATCCTGGCTTGTACCAGGAATAATGTTGCCAGCAGGAGCAAAAAGGTGATCACTCCGCTCTACTCAGCTTTGGTGTGGCCACACCTCAAGTACTGTGTCCAGTTTTGGGTCCCTCATTACAAGAGGAACACTGAAGTGCTGGAGAGGGGACAGAGGTGGCTACCAAGCTAGTATTAATACTAGCTGATTGGAGTAATAGATTGATGGGATGCCTTATTGCTCTCTACAACTACTTGAAAGGAGGTTGTAGAGAGGTGGTGGTTGGTCTGTTCTCCCTAGTGGTGAGTGATAGAACAAGGAGAAATGGTCTTGAGCTGCTCCAGGGGAGGTTTAGGTTGGATATTAGGAGGAATTTCTTTACTGAAAGGGTTGTCAGACATTAGAACAGCCTGCTAAAAGGTAGTTGAGTTGCCATCCTTGGAGGCACTTAAGAGAAAGGTAGATGTTTTCTTGAGGGACATGGTTTAGTGGTGATGATAGGGCTAGGAGAAGCTTGGACTCAAAGATCTTGAAGGTGTCTTCCAACTGAAACTGTTCTATGATTCTAAGAAGAGATAGAAGGGATGATTTGCTGGTGACATTTCAAAGCACACCTGTTCCCAAGGCATGGAAGGGCTGGGGTTTGGGGTTTTTTTGTGTGGAAGGTGTCTAACTGCAAATGGGAAACTCTGGATCCCTTAAACCACTGGGTTCCAATTTGGTGTCAGTGCTCACATCCTATTTGTATTAGGTTGTAGAATACATTTGCTGGTGATTATTTAAGAACAGCCATGCTATGAGCTCTTGCTGCTCACTTTCATGCAGGTCTTCAGTAGGAAGTGAAAGGCTCTCTAGAAAATCACAGGCTATTTAGATAATCCAAGAGACATCCCATGCTTTTCCCCAAATATTTCTTTTCCTCCCTCTTTCTCACCTCCCCCACTACATTTAAGGTTGAGAAAATAGTTCAGTGAAAATATTTTACATAACTAATGTGGTTTTTTTCCTTCATAAATTGTCCTTGCTCAAGATGTGACTTTCTCAGGTCACCTGCTTTTTTTTTTTGTGAAACAATCAGAAAGTTCTTGGTTCAGAAATCAGTTGGAAATTCCTCAGAAATGTGGGAATGGACCCCATTTAAACATATGGAATAGATTTTGTTTTTTATTTGAAACCCAAGGTATATTTTCAGTAGATGAAAAAGATCGTGTGTTCCCTTTCTGTATGTGACTGGGTCAGTGTAAAACCTTTAGAAACATTTCAGTGTTTTATTCCTTGTCCAAGAATGCTGCCAGTACCTTTCAGTGAGTGTTTTCTGAAAGCAGACCTAGGAGAAGCGAACACCATGGAATACTCAAATGAATGCTTGAGGACTATCCTATTTTAATGTTTGCGTATGTGTGAGTGTAAATGTATTTTTTTTCTGGCTTAGAAGCAATGCGTTGATGCAGAGCTGCCTTTAAATGAGCAATGACTGTGTGCATCTCCTGGAAAACAAAATGGAACAAAACAAACACATTCTCCAGCTCATCTTTTGGACCTAAATCTCCAAGTTCCGTGTTGCCTTTTCAACTTTTATAAATTGACATGTGGCCTTTCTTTTTTCTTTAGAAACTCCTCATCCACTCCCTAACAAGTCATCTTAAACTTCTTAAAGGAATAAATGTGGTTGATTCTGTTTCTAGCAGCCATCTCTGCCTGTGGCTGCGAGCTGGGCAGGACTTCAGGACTCCACCATTCTACCTGTAATGGTGGGAGTTAGACCATGGACATCTATGAGAGCTGGAGCAAGTAACCCAGCTCTTCATTACTATGCCATGGGCAAGGGTCATGCTGTTTTTTATTCCTCCACCAAAACACTGAGTTCTGCAATCAGTGAAATCCCTGTTATTTTCATCATGCTGCAGGCTGGATCCCATCAGATAGACTCAGCAGCTTCTGTGCCTCTTTGTCCCATGGGAACATGAATTCTACTTCCTCCCTGCAAACCTTGGTGTGCTCCATCATCCTCCTCCTTACCAGCCACCCACGGCCCTATCTGTTGATGCTGTTGCCTGGAGACCACTCTGTGATGGACAGCTTGGAGGGAAGCGATGATTAAACAACCTGAACTGTCTTCTGAAAGCAATGATCATTATTGTAATGTGACAAGAAGTGACAGTTGAGACAGCAACACGTTCAGAGTGTGATTCCTAAAAAAACTGAAAAAACAACAAACACATGAGGACAGTGCCACACACACCTGTGGGTGTGGGGGTGTGAGTGCCGGTACCTTCAATTGATGCAGAATGGCTAGGAAAGAGATATTTATTAATGAAAAGGCAACATAACCCTGATAATTGTTATTATAAGCAGGCCAGTCCGTGAGGCAATTCAGCCTGCACTTGTGCTGTCCAACATGTCAGCTACTCTGGTGGACCAAGGCAGCAGTGAAATGGGATGATGCAGTTGGTAACAAGGGGTGGCTGCACAGGCAGCAGCTCCAGTCTGACAGCCAGCAGGAGTATCCTCTGCACAGAGAGGAATGGGGTGAAACTTTGGCAAGAAGGTGGCAAGTAGGTGTACACCTACCGTTTCTTGTCCTGCTTTCCACATGGACAAGACCAGTATAAGCACAAGGATGTGATGGACTCAGCCCCAACAAGGAACAACAACAGTGTCTAGTTTAGGGCACTGTACATCACACCAGCATCAACTGGAAGGTTCTTGCCAAGTTAACCTTCCTAAACAAATTTAAAAACCAGAGACACCTTAATTACTGGGTAAACCAAGACACTGAGAAGGAATGGATCACTGCTAGTTGAGATGGTTTAAGAAAGGTCTATTCATCTATTCATGAACTCAGAGAATGACATGAAAGTTGTGTTTGGCTTTTTGGGGTCTTTTTACATGTTTGGAATGGGGGACTTCCTCAAGCATTTGGGCATTAAATTCATATAGGCTCTTCCTTCTTACACTGTCAGTGTCTTCCTGAAAAATATCTGTAGAAAATATATTGTTTCCCTTTTTCCTCAGCTTTCTTTGACTGCAGCTCAGAATTAGGCTAGGATTTGGGATAGCTGTTGGACAGGATCACAGCTGAGATCTACAAAATTCAGCATCCCTGCACTACATGTGTGTCAGTTTTGCCACCATCTATTTCAAGTCTAGAAATAGTAGTTTTACATCCCTTCCAATGCTTTTCTTTATTGTGAAGTGCATCAGGCTCTAAGGGCCTTGAATACATAAATATTGTCGCTGCCCAGGACTCAGTACAAAGTTAAAGCTTAATTTTTTCACTTTCTGCTGTACACAAGAGAGATTCACTGGAGCAAGTAATGTGCCCAAACTGATGGTTTGTCTCATTTGTGTATAGATTTGGAGAGAGGAAATGAATGTTCTTGGTGCTTTCCACTTCTTCTGAATCTCCCCTCTTAGTTTAATCCCAAGTTAGAATTGATTTCTGCTGTTCTCCAGTCCTATTTGTGTTCTGGTTCCTTTCAGCACTACTCAGGACAATAGCCCTGTCTTGGCAGGTTCTCTACATCTGGATTTTCACTATAAAAAGCAGTGAGGGTAAGGTATACCTTCAGTGCATCACCTTTCTCCAAAAGCAGAGATAGCCAAAAATATTCTGATGTTTCTTGAACTTCTGAAGTGATGGTAAGTGTAGCAAGTATTTCAAGGAAATGTTTGTGCTCTGGATTATCTGCCTATGCTTTGATGGCTGCTCATGTTCTTTTAAAATTGCTGTCAATGTCTGTGCTTAGTGCAGCGGGCAGGCTTATCAGTGAGGGATCTGAGTGATGGCTTTAAAGGGAAATAAGAAAACAAGCCCCAAACTGCTTTACAAAGTCTCTTCCAGGCCTCCTGTCAGACTGGAAGAGAAAGCAACAGTCACACACAAAGAGAATGTAATCTCCTGCCTTGCTCTATTCTTTCCATCTCTCCTTTTCGTCTGGCACCATCTCAGAAAGAAAACAGCTGAAAAAGAATGTTGAGACTGTGTCTGTGTTCCCTTTCCACTCATGTAAATCAGGACTCACTTAGATGAAGCCAAGAACCACTTTGTGGCAAGCAGAAGGAAAATCCATCTCTTTTTCGTTTCTAAAAGTGAGGTATTGCAAGACCAGGCAGAAGGAGTAATTTCTGAGAAATGTTGTGTTGACAAGGTGGATTTGGGTGAGAAACAAACCTTTATGTGCAAGTAGGGCAAAGAGATACCTTGTGAAATTTTATGAGGAGCAGAGCATATAGTACAAAAGAATCAGCATCTCATTATGAAATGTTACTCAGGAAACCTGAACTTAATCTTCTCTATAGAAAGCATGTGGTTTAAATAAGGACACACTGTATTATTAAGCAGATGGAGAACTTTGCTGGAGAGAGGGTTCAGAGAAAAGACCTCTAATTTGGTGCTTCTTGCTTAAATATATGGAATGTGTGTGATTGGCATCTGAACTTGGGTGATAGAATATGAATTAAATTTTAACTCACTAGTAAATTTGTCCTTCTAACAAGCTACTGCGATGATCCAGAAATATGTTATGCAGTAGCAGCTGCTAGAAGATGAAAACACTTCATCAAGGAATACAGGGTATAATGAAGTATGGGAAATGAGCGCACTATTGTAATAAGGACAAAAGAAGATAGATGACATACAGTTTTAAATATTCACCTTCTCTGTTGAGTTTACAAAGGACAGATGACATCAGTAAATTGAAAATGCCACTGAGACACATAAATCATTAAACACAAGTGTTAGAGCCACTTGGGGAAAGAAAGTTGTTGGAAGAATTTTCCATTAGAAAATATAATTTAGTCAAAAATCAGAAAATTTCTCAGTGGTATGTAATTTTCAGTGACATTTGCTACACTGAAATATCAGCCAAAATTGTCTACATTCTGATACTGTCAAAAATGTAGTGAGAAAGGTTCCCAGCTGACTTTTAGTTTGACACCACGATTTTGACAAGATATTAATTCCTTATCATAGACACGTCTTTTATACTCATATACCAATGCGTGGAGTATACGGGACACTACATAATACCTCACCCCATTCCCAGGAGGTGTGAAAGTTTGTTGTTCTTCTGTCCTCTTCCTCCTTTCCTTCCGGGAAAGGGACCTGTATTTTTAATCTCTCTCATGGAGGGATTTTGTTTCCAGTTGTCTCCTCTTTGCTATGTCTCATCTCCTTAGTTGCATGGTGGATGTCGTAAAAGGATTTTGCGTAAAAGGGTTTCAAATAAAACCCAAAATCTATTCCAAATGTTTGAATGGTCCCCCAAGAAACTTCTTTGCCAAAGAGACTTCTTTGGGCAATGAAGCCACTGCAAGGAGGCAAGTAGGTGGTTAATCTCAAAGTTTTTAATTCAGGCAATGTTTTTCTTTCCGACTTGTGGGGATTTTATCACTGACACCTCTGGAGCAGCAGGAACCACATCTCAAACACCTGAAAAATGTTTTAATTAATCTTTACTGTTTGGACATCATCAAAAGGAAATTGGTGCTATTGATTTTCAGCTGAAAATGTTTACTGATACTTATTTTCAGGGTCTTCCCTGTCCTTCTTGGGACAGAAACCAAACATGAGCCTGTCTGATTCACAGAACAGAAATTGTGGTTTCTGATGCATTCAGGTAGAGAATGTAGCTGGGCAGGTGGTTTTTAAATGAATCTCTGCAATTTTTTGCTTTCTATAAAATGATCCTAATTGGCTGCTTTGAAGTTAAGGTGAAGGTAACTTGAATATTCCTTTTTGTTCTTGAAACAGTCTTGGCTTTACTAAGGATAGCTTTGTGGGAAGTCAGTAGGTGTGGGAGGTCATCATTTCTTAACTAGCCAGAAACTCAAAGAGATTGCAAGGGGAACTTTTGAAAATCCAAACACATGGTTTTCACTGTTCTGACCCCTTTGACTGCAGAGCAGATTGACAGCTGAGATCGTAAGATGTTCGATCCCTACCCAATCTGGATCCTCCTAAAGGTGTTAATCACTGATGTAGTTCTAGTGCAGAACAGAGAGATGACTTCTCCCTTCTAATTGCAGTGCTTGTACAATGTTCCTTTTACAGCAATGAAATACTTTAAAGACAAATATTTGATTCCTTGCTCAAAGAACTGACAGTGGTGTTTGTCCGTGTTCTGGGAGACAGATACAGCCACTCCACTGCAGAAGCAGTTACAAGGAAAGGTCTGGTTTGCTTTACGTGGGAGTCCGATAACTTGACTGCAGTGTTCCCTTCCTTAGGCAGGAGGAGACTAAATAATTGTTTCTGCCTTAAATATATGAAATGGGCAACAGGAAGCAGCAGAAATAAGATTTTTACAAATGCATCAATTATGAGATTGGTCATTTCAGTCTAGTACCTTTTTTGTGATCTAGATAATTAACTTCTAAAAGGAAAGTAATAATAAAGAAGATAGAAACAGACACAAACACACAGGAGCTGAACATTGATTTAGGATGTGTTGGGATGCAGTAGAAAGGAGTTGGAAGGAATCGTCAGGCTGTAAATTGGTTCTTGATGGGCAGGGGACCCAGCTGGCTGTAATAAGTGATCAAGGTGAAGAGACAAAGGTGAGCAGGACTGAGTGAAGAAAACTTTTCTAGTTGAGGCACTGTCTTGTAGTTGTTGGTAATCTTTAGAAAAAAAAAATCACATTGAATATCTTCATCAGCTGAAGTGATCTGAAGTGTTTTCTACCAGTGAAGGTGTGCTGAGCAGGTAGGAAATATTTCTTTTGTGGGCTGCTATTTGAAGAGTGAGAGGAGACTTGACAAAATAGGGAAGGGTGAACTGGAAATAGTGTGCTAAGATGCTATCTGGAAAACTCAAAGAATAGAGGAGCATATTGAGCTTTTTGAGAAGGAACATGACTTTTTTTATTGGGAACTTTGAACTTCAGTGATGTAGAAGCACTGACTGGTAACAGAGGCAAAAAGATGATAAAAGCCGGGATAAAACCCAGGAATCTTGAGTGTGCACAGGTGAATTCTGCATTAATGGTGAAGCAGCTTGGGGGAGGATTCAGACTGACTTGGAAGGAGATAAAGTGGCAGATATTAACACTCCTAGCCAAAATGAAATACTCAGTGGGCAGAGACAGTTGCTAGAGGGTGGAACATAGATGGAGGAATTTACCTAATAGTAGTTTTCTATGCTGTGACTGTCCATGCATGCGCTGTTGCTATGTGTTCTCAGCATCTCTGAGTGAAAGTCATCTCTCTCAGCCACCACCTGTGGTGGTTTGATACGAGCTAGCCAGCAAGTTGTGTCTGATGCATCTGGCTTAATTGTATTTCAATGCTTACAGTCAGAGCTATAATATGTGAACAAGACCCTCTTAAGGGATGCAGGTAATTATACAAATTGGTGCGGGGATGTTTTGCCAGAGAGATGTATTTTGTTTACCTTCTTGAATTTGGCAGAGAATGGTCTTGCTGTTTGTAGAGGTACAAGCTGTTATAGCTGGAGACCTGCTGTCTGGGCTCAGAAAGGAGTGAAGTAATTGGGGACTACAAAACCCTGCAGTCTAGCAGCTTATGTTTTCAGGAGGGTGATGTAAGTGAAACCAGAAGCCTTTATGCCCTCTTGTATTTTTGTAGAAAGAGCTAATTCGGACAAGGAAGTGCTCTGGTCTCGATGGGGAATTCTGGTGGTACACTTTTCCCTTTTGAGCATGTAGCCTTAGACACGAGCTCTCCTGAGGCTGACTGCCATTGCAGCAGAACACTTAACAGCTGAGCTTGGATTTGAAGCTTAGACTTGAGGTGCTGTGGCTGTTGAGCCGAGGGAGGGGACAGTGTTATGTGTACTCTTAACTTGCAGCATGTTACCAGAGATGTACCTAGGTTTGCCTTGGCTCATGCTGACAGATATTTAAACTGATGAGGAGCCCTTGTGCGGTACATGGATGAGCTAATGTGTGGCAACTTCTTAAGTTGTACTAGTCTGAGATATTTCAATTCAGTCCTCAGATTTTTCCATCTGAACCCTTTATGTACATACCACAGAATTTTTCTTCATGACATTGCTGCTTTTCTTTTTTTAAGTTGGTGTTGGCAGCCTCTGGCAAAGGGTTGATCTTAAAGGGGTTGGTATGTTATAAAAGGCACAAAGTGGTGGCTTGTAGTAGCTGATACCCTGCAGTATATAATCTCAAAGAGACTGGGATTCTCTGTCTGGTATGACCAAGAATCACAACCTCCCTTATCAGATGCTGAATTCCTTTGGCTTCTTTCAAAAGCAGCTTCTCCCATTCCCACTGATTCTTTTCTACACCCCCCCCCCCCCCAACTTCATTTCAAGTTTTCTAATTCGTGAAAGTGAAGCACAGCTTGGCGTGCTTCTCTTGACGGTCTGCCAACACTCACATTAACCCACAAGTATCTTCTTTCTAGCCAGTGTTTTGGCAGGAGACCTTCTGTCTTCATGCTGCACAGCTCCTTCTGGAGAGTACAAGGGACAGATCTTGCACTGTTGTTTGCAGACCTCCTTAGAAGAGTTTCAAATATGTGCCTTGGGGCCAAAAAGGTTTTTTAATTTTCTGTGTAATTTCTGTTGGACAAGAGATGAAACCAGGTCTATACTTAGATGTACAACTTTTGTTGATCTTTACTGAGAATACTTTTGGCTTGCTCTGGTTATGAGTATAGTATAGTTCTTGGTGTGCTTGTGTGCATGGAAAGGCAGTGAGGATGGCCACTTCCACTGGTGAATGATAAGGGGCAGGTGATAGCATCCCAACTGCTCTTTCTTTCACCTGTTACACCAGCATTGCTCCTGTTGGTGTCACAAGACAAATGGTATCACCAACCCTTATGTAAGAAAGCAACAAATTGTGTCTTCCTAGAAGGAGGACAACACTTGCACGGGACAAATCATCACACAGCCAGTGGTGCAGCTACTCCAGATAGCTTGACTGCAATCATCTGTCTGCTTCTTTCTCATGTGCTGGGAGAACTTGATGCATTGAACTGTGTTCTGAAGATGCATTAGGCTGCATTAGCTGCTGTGTTGTTGTAAGCTCTTGGTCTATGCTGGAAGTAAATTTTCAGAATTAATTGATTTGGGTTTTCTTACTTCTCAGGATTGAGTTTTCAGGCTTTCCACTACTTTTTGCAGTTAGACAGATATGAAAGAGCAGGTCTGATATTTTTGGTTGTCTCTGATCATTTTGGAATAAAGGGACCACCTTGATGGAGGTCTAGGGTGGTATCTTGTTCTGTATTTCTGTTGAGGTGCCAACTTTCCTTATCAGCCCCTTCATTTTAGGAACTGACTCATTCAAGACAGGACTTGGCACTTGTTCTTCCATTTAATCCAATTCAGCATACCCATAACTCTCTAAATAAATTGGAAATACTCACTTTGGTGTAGAAAAGCAGTGGGAGAAATGCTTATTACCAGCACCATCCTAGACTACAAGACTCGTCTTGACAAGAGTCTTCCAGTATTCATCACCATTGAACAGTGTTTTCCCCTAGTGAGTGCATGAGCAGAACGTAGGTTGACTGAGTAGCCACAGTTTGCCTCAACCTGCCATTGACACCATTTCTGTTCCCTGGCACAGGAGGTAAATTGTAGCCAGAATGAAATATTATGCTAATTAAAAAACATTAAATGATCTCCATCTCCCTTCTCCCCAATGAACAATGCGACTGAATTATCATTAGAGCTTATACACAACCTTTGATAACAATGGAGCTGTTTGTATTAAATTCAGCCTTTGTTTGCCTATTCCACCTAGTCCCATCATTGTGTTCATTCTACTTTGAAGTCATAGCAAACTTCCCTGTCCTGCTATTTACTTGAATTATTTCAGCCCCAACACACAGCTCCTAAATTCTTACTAAATTTGTTTCTGAACAAAAGGACTGAAATTGGAGTCTGTTTTAAATGAAAGACATGAGGCAGTTATGGTTCCATTCATTTGCTTATATCTATTTGCTGTATCTAGAGAACTATTGTTACGCATGCAGTACTGGAAAATAATAATACTAATAAAGAATAATAATTCTCCCAGGGTTTGCTGTCAATAGCAACAATCTACGGAGAACTCAAGCCTAGAGTGTGAGTGATAATATTTCAGTTCTGCTGCTAAACTTCGGTGCTTTCTGGAGGCAAAAAGAGGCTGAAGAAGACAGACAGGAAGGGGCTGCTCAGGGAGGTTGTGTAGTCTCCTTCTCTGGTGTAATTTAAAACCCACCTGGGTGTGTTCCTGTGCAGCTTGATCTAGGTGATCCTGCTGTGGCAGGGGGATTGGACTAGATGATCTTTCGAGGTCCCTTCCAATCCCTAATGTTCTGTGATTCTGTGCTCAGTCTCTGAAGCCAGCTCCTGGTGTAGTGTGAATGAGGTCATTCAGCTTCACTCTGGACACTTTCATGGGGTTTTGTCAGCTGCTCAACAAAGCGTGACTTAGAGCAGTGCTCTAAAAGATTGATAACTTAAGTGAGAACCCTGCCTCCTCCTGGTCTTCCCTCCTGTCTTTCTCCTCCTTCCCCAGGAAACCATCTTCTGACTCAGAGACACGCAACAGTCTCTGACTTGAGCAGGACTTCAAGAGCTTGGAGAAGGTTGTGTGAATTCAGTGTGTGTGAGGGTTTATAAAGCTGCTGGAGAGTTGCTTGTGACTGTGTGGATGATGCTGAGTGTACAGTAGGATGTTACTGCTGCCTTTATTCCATCTAAGTATCAGAGACTTGATTGGCTTTTGAGAGCTGACCTTTCCCAAAGAAGAACTTAAAAGTGGTTGGCATCAAATTTGAGTCAGATGATGGTGAGCACTGCTGATGAACATGACCTTCTAGGAGTAGTGCTTGTTTAGTCTAGGTGGCTGGGCTCACTATTGGGAAGATTTGCTTTCAGTGCAGATGAGTAGAAACCTACAGAATCACAGGTTCAGTAAAAAGCCCATTCATTTAAAACCTACTGCCTCTGTGTTAGTCTCTTCTGGAACCGGAGAACAGAAGAGCTGGACAGGTGGAATTAGTTTCCTTTCTCTGATAAAAAACAGATTAATTTTTACACTGGCTAAAACTACGTTCACTTTTTCTTGGTAAATGAACCATAAGACACACTGTCAGAAGTGAGTCTTCCATAATGACTGTGTTTAATATTTTAGAGCTATTTTCTCTGTGGATTAGAGCTTAGACTTAAGCATGTGAGAGTTGTCAATGTACGCTGTACATTACCTTCATTTCTGCTATTTGCAGCTTAAGACTATTCTTCCCTTCCTCCACGCTCATTTCAGAATACCTCTGAGTCTTGTAGAGCAAGGGATTTGCTTCTGGTTTCATTCCCAGGTATATGTGTCCCAGGTATTTACTTTGGAAGAGCTGTCTTAGACAGAAGAAAGAGAGGACAGTTCATGTGCTTGCAGGTCTAAGCTGAGGCTTGGGAAATCTCTGTTCAGTTATCTACTCCGGTACACAGTTCCTGAGTGTTTTACAGACCGTACCACAAGGCACAGGGAACTCAGTTTCCTGAATTGTAGCATCCATATTAAAATCCTTGCTCAGCTTTGCTCTGCTTCCCATGGGACTCATTACTCTAAATCTCTTCAGAGGTTTTGGTGTACTAAAATACTCTGTTAATAAGTTGCAGAGGTAGAGGGGGAGGATCTCATGGTGCTCCTTGGCAAAGTACTAGTCATCTAATTCTTTCCCAAGGCTCAGTCTGAATGTTTTTTGATTTTTGGTTTTCTGAGCAAGACAGCTTGGACAGCGCTCTGCAAGAAGCCTTACTTTTAATTTATGGAAGTGTCCACCGAATTAGATAAGACTACTTCTGTAGCAATTTGTTCCATGATGTTTCTCTAAGCAATCACTTCCACTGTCCTGACCCTTGGTCCTGTCTTTCCTGGTGCAAGGAAGGGAGGGTAAGGATTTTGTTTTGGGAGCAACAGGGAAGGCTGGACATCAGCAGGGAATGGTGTGGCTGAAGATGCCGTTGGAGTATGCCCATGGCTTGATGTGGCTAGTGAAGTTTCACAGCCTGAGTGTTGCCTATGGGAGTGAGAGGAGACTAGTGAGAGATTGTGCGCAGAGTTTCTAGAAGTTTACTTCTCTTCAGATGTGGATTTTGTGGAGTATTTAATGAAGAAATAGCCTTACTTGCTGAAGGACAGCTAACTGAATTGTGCAGAAGCCTGAAGTATGAGGAATACTGCAGCTACCAAGTGAGGTGGCCTAACTGTCTGGGTCTACTGGTCTTTCTTGCTTTTTCATTGTTGTTTTCTTCTCCTGCCAGTATTTGTTCTGAACTGCATAATACAGGGAACACTGGAACCAACTACTGGGTGCTCACTCAACAATCATACGAGGAAGTTAAGACCTGCTGTTTGTGCATCTCAGGACAGCACTCTTCTTGGAGTGCCATGCAAAGGACAAATTTTGTCCCCCGTTTTGCTCCTGTGATGACAATTTTATGCAAGGATGGTTTTTGACTGGATCCCTCTGATATTGTCCATGAGTATTGCTTCGTCTGCAGAGAACATGAAAGACTGAATGGAGTTTCCATTTGCTGTAGGTTTCACAGAGATTCTTGCTCGCACTTTCCTGGAAGAAAACATAACACTGATGACCATTTGTGGTGGGTTCAAGACCACAATCAAAGATAAAGGAAAAGAAAACAAAGCAGTTGGGTCTCGATGAGTTCTCAGATAAAATTTGTCAGACAACGGATAGGTTAGGGAAACTGGAAAAGGGTTTATTAACTCTGTAACTGTATACAGAAAAGAAGAAAATGTTAATCAAGTTAGTGCACCAAACTAGAAACTGTGTCACAAATGCCATCACATATTCTGAGAGAAATACAGTGGGAGATCACTATTGTATTGGTCCTTGGGTCTTTTTTTTCACATCAGAGATCTGGGGGAAAAGAGCATGTCAGTCAAGTACAGACTAGTACCACTGCCCTCTCTGTTGTTCATGTGTCACCCTCTGGGAGACAGCAGCACCTGGGCTGTCCAAAGTGGTGAATTCTTCAATACTTCAGTGCAGCTTCTCCAGCTCAATGCTCATCGGACAGGCCTGATTCCTCAGCACCGGAACTGCATCCCTCGATGCAGGAGACATGCTTTCAAACAAAGAACCCAGACTCTGTCTTTTGTGCCCAAGGTTTAAGGATTCTCAAGTCCTTTGGCTTTCTTCAGCTAAGCCTGAGGGAATTCTCTCAGAATACTTGAGCATCCCCACATTTCCTCAGCGGCAGAAATGACAAACAGTCACTCTTCCTGCTGATCAGGGCTCTCTAAAATGGTGACGAGCAGCCACATGTTCCTGGCCACGTGCGGGACCCAATCTGGAGACCGACCACATGGCTGCATCAGCAGGGCCACCCACCCCACACACTCTGCACGTGGAAGAGAGTTTTCCAAGACCCTCTCCTGTCTCAGGTCCAGGAGGAAAAGGAGGAAAAAACCCCTGTGTTTTGCTGAACCGCTGCTCCGTGGTGGGGGATAGTGGTGGTAGATCTGCACCAAAGTGTTGCTTCTCCTCCCCGCTGCATCTCCTCTGTCCTGTCTCTGATGGGGGGGGAACCACTCCCCCAGCCCCAGTCTAGACAGACCCCAGTCCAAAGAGGCAGCTCTTTTATCTTCTTACCTGCCCCTTAAAGGCAGTTCTTGGGACAATGTCACCTCCCCCCAGGACATGTCACCATCAGGGGGGTCCTCTTACAGCAACATAACTTTTTCTTCATGAAAGCACAAATCTGTACATCTGAAAATTCTGGAAATTTTCAAACTGCAACACCATGGCACCTCTGCTGTTAAAATTCTGTCTGTGTCTGACTGCCTCAGTTTCCCATTACTTCCTAGTCCTAATACATAAACCACTGTCAGCTGAGTAAACTATGTAGTGTTTAAAAATGACTTGACCCCGTTGCTAGTCCTTAACTTCTGATTTGGAGCAACTGAATAGCCCTTGTAGCTGTAGTTGAGAAAATACAGCAGGAACATCAAAGTTTTGAGCTCATAATGTGGGCAATGCAATTTGAGACAAATTATGTTCTAGGTGTAAGATAGTGGCCTGAGCTTAGGGTGAGAAGTTGTAGAACAAACGCAATAGCTCTGGTGTGCTAATAAAATAAAAGTGACTGGGTAGATGCAAGGTAATGGTTTCCTAAGAGTTCTTGAGACAACTGAAATTGTTATCGTTGTGATTATTCTCAATAAAGTAGTTTTCTTCTCCTTACTTTCCACTATCTTGCTTTTCACCCAAATTAAGGAAGTTAATTTCTTTCTTAATTACCAATTTCCTAAGCCCTGATCTACAGATTTTTAGCACTTTCAGGTATATTTAACCAACCTTGCTTACGAAGTTGGGGAAAAAACAAACTGAGAAATCCAGAAAGTATTTTTAACTCCTACAGGTCCTTAGCTGAAAGCAAATGGTTCTAGTGATTGGCTGGTTACCAGTGACGCTAAGCAGGCTGCTGTTTTGACAACTTAGGTAGTATCATCTTTTCAGAGGGGTGATGGGAGATGGAATCTGTTACTCCCACTGTTTTCTGTTCATAAGCCAGTATGTTTTTCTTTAAAAGCTTTTACCTGTTAAACACCTCTTTTTTTCCTCATTTACATAAGGAAAAAGGTGCTGTGAAGACTCAGGAAAGGTTTCAGAATTTTAATGCTTAATGAAAGAAATCAGAAAGCACTAGCTGGGCTGAGCTGGAATTCTCGTTTCACATCTTTGCTGTGGGAATTCCAGGGCTCTTGCTAGGACTCTGCTCTTTGCTTTCTCAGCCTGGTTCCATAGCACTCACTGCAGCACTAACACAAAAGAAAAACCACCTCTTTTATTTACAAAGAACTAAGTAAGAAATTATCAGCACCATCTATTGGGGAAGCGAGGTATGAGTTTTTCACTGATTTGAATATGCAAAATCATGTGGCTTTTACACTTGCTTTTGTGATTTCTAGCTATAGCTAAAAGTGAAAATGAAATGTGCCTCGACAACCTGCTTGTGTGTTAACTTCCAACAGCCTGGAGTCTGTGCTTGAGGGATTAAGTCTTGCATCAAAAGGCACCTTCAAGAAATGCAGTGAACCACCTAAAAGGGGGCAAGCAGACAAAGATTCCAATGTCAAAATGATACCTGGGCCATGGCAGGTTCTGTCACATCAATAGGACAAGGGCAACAGCCAAGAAGCAATTTGCAACCGAGGAGATAGGCATGCCTAGTGCCTTGAGTCAATCCAGACTAGCGTGTCTGAGAAGTTTGGGTGAAGACTACGATATTTGACCTTCTCGATCCTTTTAGGACAAAAAGAAACAATAGCAAGAATTAAAAGCAGGGGCATTATCATTCCTAGAAGATGATTACTCCAAAGCACATATTGGAGTCTAGAGATTAGTCATGATTACTTAATCGCTGTATATAAATACATGAAGACTGGGTGTCAAGAAGAGACAATCTCTTTTCACTTGTGCCCTGTGGTAGGACAAGGGGCAATGGGTGTAAGCTGGAGCATAAGAAGTTCCACCTCAATATGAGAAAAAACTTCTTTAAGGGTTACTGGGCATTGGAATGGGCTGCTCAGGGAGGTTGTGGAGTCTACTTCTATGGAGACTTTTAAGAGCTGTCTTGATGCATTTTTGTGTAACCTGTCTTAGGTTTTATGATCCTGCTGGAGCTGGGGGGTTGGACTTGATGACTCCTAAATGTCCCTTCCAACCCCTAATGATCTGTGTATCTTTGTATACTATGAGATTCTGTCTGTTTCCCTGGTACTCTTACCCATTGCATTTTTGTGCTAGACCTGTACTACATCACAGGTATCTTTGTCTTGCGTGAGCCCCTTCAGTAGCAAGTAGTTTCTTGCTGGCAGCACTGTGCTGGCAGGCCAAGGTTCAAATCCCACTACTGATAAGCAATGATACTACATGAGCACAGTAGGGAATGGTCTTCTATGTCAACAAGGTCTAATCCCTGCTGCTGTGAGAAACGCATAGTCCCTGTGCTGATGAACAGAGGTCTGTTTTACGGCTGCTTTTAAATGATTTACCCTACAGTAGTTGTTGGAGAACACATGCATCTTTCTGATCTGACTACTGAAATCATCTTTCCTTAATGTCCTGTGTAATTATATGTTCATCTTATCTATCCATTTGCTCTTCTGACAACAGGACCTTAATTTTTGTGCTTTAGAATTTGCACTGCTGCCTTCTATTTAGAAACAAACTCCTATCCTTTGGTAGTCTCTGTTTTGCTTGGTAAACAAGTAAAGGTCTTTAATAGCATGGCCATATGATCCAGCTAAATGTATTAGCCTTTTTAGAAGATAAGGTCTCATGAGTAACTCAATCAGTAAAGTTTAGCTCTTTAAAA
Organism: Phoeniculus purpureus; assembly: GCA_028565055.1. NCBI lineage: Eukaryota > Metazoa > Chordata > Aves > Bucerotiformes > Phoeniculidae > Phoeniculus > Phoeniculus purpureus. The sequence goes on along the minus strand of JAOXOE010000632.1, from coordinate 19,869,861 downwards.
ATGGGACAGTTATTCCAGACCCCGTGGATGGCTATTGGAGAGGCCAAAGTACTTTTCTCATAAATTCATATTTCAGTATTGCCCTATCACTGATGGGTGATAAGATAGCCAGATTACAGATAATTAGCAACCTGAAAATCAAAGATAAATGCCATTCTAAACACAATAGTAGGGAAAATAGAACTGTATTACCTTTGGGAATGTGCACTTGTTACAGATATGAAAGGGTTATTAAGACCTTTGTGGGTAGTGAAAGCTGGACAGCTTTGGCTTTGTTCCAACAGGCTAGAGGGATTTGCAGCTCTCCTAAAATGCAAACTGCAGAATTGCTTATGCAGTGACAACCTCCAGAGCTCCTTCACCCCAGTTTTACGTGATTCTAGTGACAGGTTTCCCCACATTCTTCCCTTGAGAGGTTTGTGTTCGGTCTAATTGATTGACCCATTAGCAAAGCAAATTTAGCTGGCTATTCAGCCAAAATTTTCCCTCTGCATAATTTCAGCTCATCACTCCTATTTATGCCCCCTGTAAGCCTGCTTGAACTGCCTCTGCCACTCTCTGGCTTTATTGATCTTGGCTCTGCACAAGTAATTCCTGACTGACTGAACTTACTTCTGGCAATACTAGGGCAGCGATGGCACTGGGGAAAACTTGGTTCTTTGATCCATGGGACTGTAAAACAGGAGTGCACTGAAAGAGTTTGTTGTTGCTTAGTAAACTTTCTGAGGAGCTTTCTGGAGTGGTGAAAAGTGATGCACAGATACAACAATCATTAGGGGTTGGAAGGGACCTCCAGGGGCCATAGGTTTCTGAGGTTTTTTTCCCCAAGTCTTCAGATGTTTGACTTTGCACTGTTCTTGGTGGATGAGTGTGGGACATCACTCCAATGTCCTGAAATATGAAGCTACCTTAAGTGTTTGTCTGCTAAAAGATTTCTCAGGATAATTTTTTGGATTCCTGTAAGTCAGTGTGTGAATGTGTTTTGTGGGCATGGGAGGAGGAGGATGTCTGATGAAAGTGATTTTCTGCAAGTGTTTGGCTGAGGAAATCTGTCACCACATGGGAGAGTGGCATCATGAGAAATGACCCCCAAACTTCATACTGACAATCCTTTAATTTCGTTGTCTAGGTTACGCTACTCTAGTGCACTGGACATGCTCATGGGGGGAGTAATCACCCCTGGACTTGCCCCCACACCCTGTTTAGATTTACCTTGCACTTGGTATATCCCTATCTCACCATGAGCTTTGTGCTGGTGAGTTTATTATTCTTCTGGGGGTGTTGCTCATTTGACTAGCCAAGAAGAAAGAAGATCAGCGATGATGCTGGATTCCCAAGCACATAATCTTTCTGTGCCTCAGTTTACCCCTGCATGCAACAAGATCTCTTTTCCAGAGGTACTAGAGTGGAAAGGGAGAGCATTTCTTTTGATGGGATTTAATTTTAAGAGCATCTGCAAGATATTTGGGGCAGCCTGCTTGTGCTATTCTGGAAGCAGCTTAGATTTATTTTCTCATTTAAAAAAAATAAGTCAATGGGGTAGTTAGAGGGCACTACTAAGAATTTTAAAACAAAAACCGCTAATGAATTTTTTTTATTCCCATATGTATGAAAGTATGGGAGCATGTGTGGGATGGTAGAGACTGGGAAATACAGCCACTCCATGGAAAATCGGCACAAGCTCATCTACTGCTACTTCTGTCGGGTTTGTTGAAACACTAGCACAAAACTGTAGTTGTCAAGCCTTAGGCACTACACATATTTAAAAGCTGAGGTATGAGACTCCCTGTTTGATACCTTATCAATGCAAGGAGAAGAGCAAAACACAGAAAATGGTAGCAGCCTGCTGCCAAAATGCTACTGGACGCTGAGCCTCCCACGCAGCGCTGTGTTCCCAAAGGCTGGCTCTGCAAGTTTATTAATAATGTGAGCTGTGTACCTTTCCGCTGTGACTGCAGAAGCAAAGCCAAGCCAATTATTTGCCCATCAGAGCGAAGTTACGGTGGTCCTCCTCTCCTGTTATCCATTCTTTTGTTTTTGGATTGTTTTGCTGAGAGTGTAAATGCGGAGATGATTAATTGCCTTGCTGACCCGATTCTGTCTCTACATGGGATCTGCTTATATCAAAATGCTCTGGCCCAAATGACTAAAGTGTGTCAAAGTGTGGTGATTAAAGAATTATAAAATGCTTGGTGAACATCCTATTCTCAACTTGCTGTGACTTTGGACAGAAGCCCAGACAAGAGGGGAGAGAAGGGTGGAAAATTAAAAAAAGAAAAAGAATAAATTCAGTGAGAGGCACTTCTGCAATACTTTGCTCCCGTTTTATTGAGAAGAGAAGATTAATAGCAAACATTAGTGAAACAAAATTATAGTGATTTGTATAGATTCCCAGGTGGACAAGTTTAACATTAATAAAATATTATAGCCTGCTCTGTCGCAGAACTATTGTACAGATCATAAAATGAAAGGGCTTTATATATAGGCAGGAGAGTATGTGCGCTCCTGCAATATGGATGGCGGCATCTCATTTTCTACTAATAGATTAAAATCCTGTTTGGGCTGGAATAGTCAAGCGTTTAACTTTCTGCTAATGCTGTGGATTATCACTCTGGGAGAAGAATCACCTGGCAAAGTCTTTTTATTTCAGATGCCAAAGCAAACCCATTGGGTCTTTCTGAAATGACCCCTAAGTCACCAGTGTCTTCGACCCAGCAGCTCAGGTGCCCTATTTGTTTATTTTGAGGGTGTCATCAGCCTGTGGCTCTCAAAGGTGTAAGTGTGGCACATCAGAGCTGACAGTTTGAGTGCTTTCTCCCTACTGTTTGTGGTGGGAACTGAGCAAAACTAAAAAAACAACTAAATGGAAATAAACACTCAGGATGAGAATCTCTTATGTGGTGTTCTGAAAATAAGCTGCTTTGAGGTTTCTGTAATACCTGGTTTTATTTTATTACAGATGATGCTTAGTGATAGGCTGGGTAATACTGCCTTGTTCTGGTTTCTTACAAACAGGTATTGCTTTCTGCTATGGTAGGATAAGAGCTGATGCTCTCTCCAAATCTTGCTACATTTTTGTGGTGATTTTTCTTGCTTACAGCAAATACTTGTATTGGTATGTGGCCCTAAGCTGGTAGAGGAAAAGCAGAGATTAATTTCACCATGATGCAACATCATCCCCTGCTGTCCTGTGGCACCTCTGAATTCAGCCAAATGGCCAGTCAGGTTGAATCTACCACCACGTTTAGCTCTCCCCTGTAATTGAATGCACTCCACAATCTCCTTAACTTCATGTATTTAATTTATTGCCGAGGGGAAAAGGGAGGCAAAAATGTGGTGATGATATTTAGCCAGTAATTTCCTACTGGCTTCGTATTTCGTTCTCTAGTGAGATAAACTAATGTGGCACCATGAACGTCTGCTTTCTTTTAAACCACGTAGAACTGATGAATTGCTCTTTTAATTATTTCTAGCAATTTTTTATTCCAATATTTAATATTTCAAAGGCTAGTACTTCTGGAAGTGAAGATGAAACAAAATCATGTTTGTTTTGACAGCATTTAATGTTTTAGTCATGTGAAATGAAGAAAACACTTTAATTTCTTCATTTTATTTTGGCTAAAGCTCCTGTTTCTGATTTCAATTAAACAGTATCAGTTTAAATCTGTTATTCTCTCTGGATTTTTGCCCCTACTTTTTTCTAGATTTTCTACTATAAATACTGATGAAAGATAAAATGCAAAATTAGTCCTATTTCCCTTTCTTCTTTACATGCTTTATTTTCTAAATGTTGTTTTGAAATTAAATGTAAAGAAATGTTTTTCAAAGGTCAAAGGGACACAGTCTAGAAATCAAATCAAAATTCAATCAAGAAATTTCAATAACCATTTTCAGAGAAGGATTATTTTTCTCTGTGATGTCTTTTCTTGGGAAAGAAAGCCATCGGATTTCTGATCAGCTCTTATTACTGATAACAGAGGGACTATCAGAAGGAAAAGTAATATTGATACTTTACTTTACTTAATTTCCACTCTTTTGTTTGTCCTTTGAATCAGCTGTTTGATTAATGATTGATGCCTCCCAGGGCTGGAACTCTAGTGCTTCAGTTCAATTTCCTGTTTCATCATGGCATTCCTGTTTGGGATCAAACAAATTAATTTCCCTAGCTGGCATATATTTTAACCCCAGCTTATCCTGCAGCCAACACATTGGAGTTCCTTGCTGTGCTTCAAGTTTTTGAATCCTGCAGAGAGCAGTGTAGCATCTGGCTCTGGCAGAATATATTTCTCTCTTTGGGTCCTTTCTCATAAACTAGTCTGTTTGCTGTGGGTTCTTCTGTATCTTGAGCTCACTTTAATATGTGAGTGTCTTTTGTCATGTGTTGTGAACCAAAGAAAGTCAGCTGAGAAAGGACATGGAAGTACGGTGTGTATGTGTACATTTGCAGCCTTTCCTAAGCACGAATTATGGGTTGCAGTGCCAGGCAAGCGGGGAGTTCATTCCTATTCCTGCCTAGGGTTGGAGTGAGTCTAAAAAAAACTACTGAAGAGAAACTCAAGAGCAAGGGAAATTCTAAACAAATGTTGAAATTCTGACAATAGCAACATTTATTTTTCTCTGCCAAGTGATTTCTGTTCTAGCAGACCAAGAGACAATGTATTTCAGATGCCTATATGCTGGGGCAGAGAATCGCCCTTGGACAAAAACCAAGAATGGAACTAGGCATCTGATTTGGTCCATAGCTTGCTGCCCCTGCTGGGCAACCTCTGGAAAGTTACTCCACTGGTGTCTATTTGTACTGCCAGTCCTCTGAGGCGGATCCTTCCATGGGTTTATGGTGGTGTCATTTGGAGTCTCTCTGTCAGTGTTCTGCATGCCTTGCTGACCAGTAGGTAAAAAATAGAGTATGAATCTTTTTCTTCCTCCAAAAGGAATGACTGCCTCGTGTGGCCTTAGTCTGGTATACTAATCTCCAGGAGCTAGAAGTTGGGTACCACTGCTTCAGATGCAGCTGTTAGGTGTTGATCATACTCAATTTTAACACTGTTTATCCATGCACTTCGCTTTCAGAAGAAGGGGAGCAGTGGTGGGGTTGTGTGAAGCTATTACATCCCTCAAGAAGTAGAGATTAATGTTTCTGTGTAGCCTTTGTTGTTGTTCAGGCTGCTTTAGAATAGCTGTGCTAAAAGTGAAACAATGAGTTGTCACTTCTGAAATGCTGGTGCTGTAAAGACAAGGAAGGAGAGAAATGGCAGATGTTTATCTCCGTGTTTATACCAAGTTTTAGCACATCAATCATTCAGTGCTATCAAGACTTGTGGAGGAAAGATAATAAGATTTATTGGTGGCTGTTGGGATAACCCACCCAGTGCATAAATTTGTTAGTAAAACTCTGGAGAGACTTGGTCTATTAAAATGAAATAGGCAGAAATGGGTGTTTTTTTTGTGGGAGGTAAGTTCTCCACGATTAATATGAATTTCATGAAGTTCCTAGTGGCTTGGATTTTTTTTTTACTTCAGTGAAGGACTGAGAGGCAGAAATTAGGAAAATAGATTTGCAGTGGAGGAGGAGTAAAAGGCAAAGAATATGTGGTTCATGTGTTTTCCATTCTCTGGTGTTAAGTCATCAATGTCATGGCAGCTGGGCCTGCAGCACGCTGCTCAGATGATGCTTGAAAGGGGAAATTAGTGCTTGTGATGGGGAAAAGACTCAGCTGAAAAGCTGAAGCAACCTAAGAGCAGTTTGATAAGAAGAAAGTTTGACTTGTAATTATTTACTACTCTTTCATTAGTAGTAGATTCAGTTGACTCAGAGCATCTTGGAAAAAGAATAGCTGAGTTTTCCCTTCATTACAGAGGAAAAGTAGTGCTGTCTTCAACAAACTTAGTTTTGTTTCCTTTGTACTGATCAGCCACTTCTGAGGCTGTTGGTGTCTCATTGAAACGAAAGACAAGCTGTGATCATCATGGGTCTGTCCAGTTACTAGTATACAGGTGCTGATAGTCCACATGATTGATTCTTCTTCAAAGTTACCTGTCATTTTTGACTGTCATACTTGGAGTTTTGCATCTTGTATGAATCAGAGCTGAGTGATAAGTGCTCTTGTAATCACAAAACTGGCCTGGAACCAAGCCCAGTTGTTTCACAATATACAGCAGTCTGGGATTCATGGCAACACAAATCCAAAAGGATAAAATGAGCATCTGTGGACTAGGCAGAACAAAGATGAGGCAGGCTAACACAGGAACTGGTCCTTCTTACAAGTGCACACAGGTGTGAACATCAGCTCTGCAGGCTCATTCCTGCACTGCAGTAAGCAAAGCACACAATAATGCCAGCTATACAGATAGGAAGAGTTCCATGGGTAAAGCAGGTTTCCCCTTCTGCTGTGGTGGTAAAAGTGCACGTGTGTCATTCAAACAAATCAAACTCTAGGTCCAAAGAGTAGTCTCGTTGTCTGGGCAGCCCTGCCCTGAGCTTGCTCCACTTTATTCAAGGCTTTCCTGCTGTGGGGGTGCTCCAGGTGTACTGTCGTACCTAGTATCTGACCAGTGGTGAGCAGAGGCAATAATCACTTTCCCCTGACCACTGACTGGGCTCCTGTTCCTACACTCCAGGAACAGGCAGCCACCTTTGCTACCAGAGTGTAGGGCTGGTCTGTGCTCTGCTCACTTCCTGACAGGACTCCTGAGGTCCCTCTGTGAGCTGCTCCCCAGCCAGGCTTAGTTTAGCCTCTCTCCAGAGTTTGGGCAGTTGTTACAAGAAGCAGATCATAAACACAACACAGTTCCTGGACTTGCCCATGTTACATGTGTCCAGAAGATGAAGGTTGCCTTCAGGCATGCTGATGCAGAAGATTAGTTTCTTTGAGTACTTGGCACCTTGCCATCGTTAAGAGCACGAGCACGGTTTACTAAAAACCAGAAGATGCCCCTCGGCAGCCCTGAGTGATTTGTTCTGGGCTCAGAGTCTGACAGGGTTAAGGCTGGGCTGACCAGGAGATGAATGACAGTTGCTCTTTATTAGCCCTTCTCCCTCCCCAAAAGAAGAGGGAATGATGGGGAGAGAGAGGAGGCTAAGCTGAAAAGTGAAACCACTGAACAGAATTAGTTCTGTTCTAACTCACACCAGGACAGAGTCAGTTCCAGTCTAGGGAGATTTTTATCTACACCATTTCTTTTCTTGAACAGGATGTCTTCAAGAACACATTTGATAATCCAGGAGATGTCACTGGGTCTTAAGCAGCAGCTGCTCAATGGGACCGTGTATTTGCTTCAATATCATAAGAAATTTTCCTTTGCATCCACTTGTTACTGGTGTTGCTCAAAAGTGACACTGTATGTGCTGCTCTTATTTTCTCAAAGATGCTGAAAAATTCTGTCTAAATTAAAGTAATCTTCCTCTTAACTTCTGAATGACTGAGCTAGGTGAGGATTAGCTGCAGAGTAACCATCATCCCTCACGTTTCATTGAACTAGTGAACTGGTGCACTAGACTGAACAAATTTCACTTCAACAGTGTTAAAGCTCCACGGGTGTGTTAGCTGGGGTTTATCCAACTGGAGCTTTATTATTTTGTAATTTCTATGAATGCTTTCGTTAAAAAATCAGTGATACAAGGCTGAGAATGGGCTCGTGGGGCGGTAGGTGACACAGACTCTTCTTTTGGGGTGCAAAGAAAAGACCTTTATTGCCTCCCTTTTATACTGCTTCGCATCTTTGAGACCAGTTAGCAAGCAGGTGGAGTTTACACACTTTGTAACCCTTTCCCACCCCCCTACACCCAGGTGCCAGTCATTCCCACAGTTGAATCTTCATTTGAACCTTCTCTTCTTCTTCTAATCTTGTCTCCATGGCAGCATATTCCTTCACTTCGAGTCTCCCATGGCTTATGCTTTATTAGGTTTAACATAACCTCAAGTTCTGTATCGGGTGTCTCTTTGGTGTCTTGTTCTGCCACAGGTTCTGTGGGGTTGTTTAAATGTTGGCATGCTGTAGTTGCCCTGCTACAGTGTTAGTGGTGGACATTTCCCATCAAAAGAGCTCTACATACGGTCATGGGAGCAGATAGTGCTATGATGTGCTGTGATTTGCCTTGGAGTGACTCTAGCTCCAGACACATGTGCAGGGTTGGAACCCAGCAGTTAATTTGTCTGGTGGACTGTAGCTCAACAAGAGTCTGTTTTGTGCTGTCAGTCATTCCAAAGTTTGTTTAGTACAGCTATAGATTACTCCATTTTTAGTGACAAATTTATGCATTCTAAGAGAAGCCAAATGTATTTCCTCACTTATGTTTTCTGATCTGTTTAATCTTTTATGGCTTGTCACGCTCACATAGTTATTCAATACACAGACCCTTTGTTTGATTCCATCCTGGAGCTATTTGTATACCGTGCGGTTTTCTTTGCTAAGACTATTATTTAACCATAATTATGTTCCTAGTACTACTGTTCTAATGAACAATAGATTTCATAGCTAGGGGTATCCTCCTATAGTTCTGATTTCTCATGGGGACTGAAATTATTCCATGCAAGGTGTATCTGATATCTTGTTTTAGTTGCATACAATACAGCTTTCCAGCTGCTAGGAGAGGCAGATTGTGCTAACGTTTAACATCTTTTATAGCACTGGGAGGTGTAAAAGTAGGAACAGGAGGATCTGTTTTATTTTTTGATTCTCTTATTTTTGGTCTCAAAGGTGCTGTATGCCTGCCTTTAGCCAGCTGGGAAGTAATGCTCTGACTTCAGGTAAATCTCAGCTTTGAGTGCTTTGGAGCTCAAAAGAAATCACAGAGCTAGAAACTGAGAATAACGCAGTTTGGCAATAAACAGATCTGACATGATGGAATTATTTAAAATGAAAATGAAGGCCTGATTATCAGGGACAGCTGATTGAAAGATGGACAAGCTTTTGTTACCTCTTTCCTGGACATCTGCAGGAAGAACTCCATCTGCTTTGAGTTTTGGGACTACATCCAAGGCCAGACTCACTGCCCATATACACAGCAAGTCAGAAGGGCTGGAGGTTGCTTTCCAGAGCCTGTGCACTGGGATAGCTGGAGCCTGCCAGACATGGGCTTCACAGTGAGGGGTGGGTATGCTGCTGAGTGCCCCAAGTCTGACTGCTCTTGTACCCAGCTATGAAGTCTAACCTAGACATGGCTGTGGTCCTTTACACAAAGCAGAGTAGAGGCACAGCTGAGCAAACCTGCTGTGTGACATGGCAGTCTTCAGCTTGAGCCAAAGTGGAAAGAGGTTCAGGCCAAGTCAGGAGCTGCCAGTTTCATCGTGGTGCACAGATGGGGCTGTCTGCATTTTGGGCTGTGGGACTGCTGTAAAGGCCGGCAAATGTGAATCGAATTGAGTGCCGTAATTAGAAGAAAAGACCAGAAAGGCAGGACTCATGGGTTCCTGTGCTGCTCCTCCTGTGTGGTCACGGGTAACTCAATTAACTGCTCAGTGCTTCAGTGCAAGCCATCTGTAACATAAGCATCACGGTGCTTACCTGCCTCTGAGGGCCATTTACTTAATTAAATTGCTGAGATCTTCAGGTAAGAGATACTTTAAACAAGTATTTTGGTGTGCAGTAGAGGTAATGGAGCTTGGTTTCCAATGGCTGTGTCTTGTGCATCATTGCCAGCTCTGATTGAAACTTTCCCCTTGGGCCAGGACTTCATGAGGGTTTTCTTCCTCTTTCTAATTCTCCAGGATTCACAGGCTCTCAATAAGAGGCAAGTTTGGCCTTTTCTGTAGAAAGGGCAATCCCAGGGGATGCTTCTTGGATGTCTGTTTTCTGCCCAGCTACCTGGCTTTAAGAGATTTTTCTGTGTTACTGCAGCTGTAAAACTTGGTCCAAGTCAGCTGGTGTGTTCAGGCATGGAGCAGCAGGAGGAGAGACTTACGGACACATTTGCTGGCAAGCACACAGAGCAGCTTGAAGAATCCTTGCTTGCTTGGGAAGTGTGTGGAAACTGAAGCATGGTAGCATAGACTTATTTGCGTAGAAATGATGGAGGATCTGAGACAGGCAGCACAGTTTGAGTGTCCAACTTGTGCACTGTTAGGAAGAGGAGTTGTGATCAAAGCTCCAAAAGCATTTGGACACTCTGCTGATCTATTCCAGAGTGATGCTGTCCTAAGGATGCCCTTTTTAACCATTCCCTTTGCATCCACACACATTCCTGTAAGGAAAGTGTGGTTTATGGATTTTCCTCAGCGCTTAAGGCCAAGGAGAGCCTGTCAAAACCTGTTAGCTGATACCAGGTCTCTTGTGTTGATAGCCCTCCTGCAGCTCCCTTTGCTGAAATTCCTTCCTGCTGACAGGCTGCCTGATTGGAAGAGTTTTGTAGGATTTTTTTTTTTTTTCCAGCTGTTCCAGCCTTTGTGCACACTGCCTTTTGGGATTTCCACAAACAGACTGGAGAAAATGGAGATGCACCTTGACACACCCTACTTTAAATTAGTTTGGTGAATGCATTCTGAGTCTAGGAGGGCACCTTGGGAATTACAAATAAGGGTCTGAAGGAGAGGGTTTGAGGTGAGAATTAGGGAAGGGGAAACATCTAGTGGCCTCTGTCTGAATGTGAATGTGCATATCACTAAACCTGCACCCTTTAGGCAAGACTCCTGCTGTGGTTAAGCTTATCAAGTCAGCTCAGGAGTTCACACTTTCTCCCTGTTACAGTCATAGTCTGGGTGAAGCACTGTGTGAAACTTCTGAGCTACATTTCTATTTCCTTGGGTGTTGCTCAGCTGAAACAGGGAATAAACTGACTGTAGGGTGTAAATGCAGAGTAATGTCACTGGTGGAGGAATCCGTGGGTGCAGGAATTACACTGCAGATGCAGAGCCTGCCTTTTGGGCTTGCAGCTGCAGAGAAAATGAGGAATGAATAGGCAGTTAATTGAAATCTAAAGTAGCTATTTACTGTCAGTATAATCTTGCCTTTTCTCTTATTTGTAACCCATGTGAGATCACTCGAACTCAGCCTCTTTGACCCAACTTGTTTCCAATATTTGTTTATTTTCCCTTTTCCATCTGAATTTATATGCCATGCTTTTCATGACTCTTTTTTTAAACACCAACTTCTTGTATTGCTGATGCTTACTGTTAAACTGCTGTTATGCATCAGTGGTGGAAAACATTCTTTCACTGAACCAGTTAAATTCTGCTCATCTTCACTCAAGTAATTGCAGCTTTGGAGAATAGGGGTGCAAGAAGGACTACTTAGATACAAAAGGGTTTACAGGTCTGGGCAAAGGGAGTTTTGAAATTCTTTTGGGATTCCTAGAGTAAAGGTAGAGTCAGGAAAAGATGTAAATATTTGTGGGATCTCATTGAATGGGGCTACTTAAGTTTGCTTAAATATTTTGCAGGTCTGAGGGCTTTGCTCCTTGAAAGAATAATGTGGTTAATAATAATACTCCTGCTGGCTGAACTGCTGCCTGGGAGTTTTTACCTGCTCAGCTTTTTCATATTAAAATACCATCTTATGCATATGTAGCGTCAGTGCTTTCATTTAGAAAATCACATTGGTCCGAAGTGTAGAGCAGGAAAGCGTTTTACCGAGAAGAAGTTTTCTCATGTGGGAGATTACAGAAAACAGCACAATAACACTTTAGTATTCTGATGATGTAGCCATGGATGGCCTCTGACTAAAAGCTCCCTGTATGCTAATGCAGAATGTGATTACCGAGCAGAAGCCCCGATAATTGGTTTGTGTGTGGATACAGTATTGACAATATCCTAAACACAGCCAATATAAGAACTACTTGGGATCAGTTACCAGTGGAGCTGCTAGGCATTTCTTTCATTAATACTAAAGTAATTAGCAGTATGTGAAAAGGCTTTTTCCAAATGTTCAAAACCTTTAGAAGAGAACTGAATTAAAATTTAGCTCTCTTGCTGCTTATTTAGAAGCTTCATACCCCTTTCTGAATCTATCTACAGATAGAAAATGGGGCCAAGAAGAGGCTTCCAACCAAGTTGCCAGAGATGAAAGCAGGCAGGGCCATCTCCACAGAAATCCATGAGTAATCTTCAAAGAAAGAAGGTTGTGTAGCTGAGAGGAAGAAATGGGGACATTCTACTTTCATTACCCTGCTTGGATGCCACTTGTCAACTTCACTAAGCAGGTAGTGGTTTGATAGGTTTTTTTATTTTTCCCTCTTTTCCTCTAGAAGAAAACCCCTCTTAGATGCAGAAGAGGATCTGAAAATGCTCTATGGAAAACTCACTTTAAGAGTGTTCCCACCTGCAAATTATTCTGACACGAAATTCCCAGTCAGTTACTAATTTTCTTCAAATATTTGAAGAGCAGTCAATCACAAAGAGTGTCTGAGGAAAGGATGTTGCTTTAATGAGGCTAATAGCACAAAATGAGGAAGTTTAGAACAGCTTTTTAACTACTTAATGTCTGGCCACATTCTGAAATGCCAGAAGCAAAGCATAGACTCGTATTGGTGTTTAGAGAGAGGAAGTGTGCAGGACTTAAAAGAGGGACCCAGTGTGGTAGATGATAGAGAAGAGGTGGTTTGTTCTTGGTAGTTACTCACAGTTGCCATGAAAAATGTGAAGGGAATAGAGCTGGGAGCTAATCTGGCAGAGCGACCTAGGTGTGCTGCGGTCATGGCCATGGCTGTTGAGCCTAAAGAATCCTGAGTGATGCCCCAGGTAAGGGGAGAGGTGATATGACAAAGTGTCAAAAATGCTGGAAACCTAACAGCAAAAGAAGACAGTGATGGGGTATTTGTTTTAGAGCAGTTTTAAAAACACATCCAAGGATGTTTATGGCAACAATTTTATTGCTTGGAAACATGGAGTTTTATCTGAGCTCGGTGTAATGTATGCAGTTGCGTCTCTGAGGAATAAAGCAGCAAGAATTATTTGGATTGCTGTGTGTATTTGTATTACTGTTCTGAAGCTGAATCTGCTTTTGTTTGTGTTATTTTGATTAATTTCCAGGATTGAAGCTGCACATGAGAAATGTTTGAAGGCATTTAAGGGGCAGGCTTTTGTTTGGTAGAGGCATTTTTTCAGTTGGTTATTAAATCCCTTTCCTGTCTTAGACTAAGCCTCCCTTTGGCTCTGTGTGCTGGACAGCTGGACTGGAGAGTGCCAGATTGCCCACCAAGTCTGGAAAGATGAATGGGGAAAAAAGTTTTCCTTGTAAATGAACCCTATCACTTGGCAGAAAACTTTCCTTTCCGACTTGATTGCAATGGCTCTGCCTTGGAAGCTGTAGAAGCTGCTTTGTATGAGTTTGAATGTGGTTATACTCAGAGCAGGAGTGGTGAGTGCACTTGGTGTTATTTATGCCAGAGAAATAGCCAGAAGCCTCAGAGCAAGGTTCAGCTGTGCTCAGAGCTCTACACCTAACTGAGATTGATTTTGGGGGGGGGGGGGGGGGGGGGGGGGGGGG
>JAOXOE010000632.1:19820812-19851630 GCA_028565055.1 Phoeniculus purpureus | reverse complement strand
ATCCTTCTTGGAATAAGGGCTCCAGAACTGGATGCAGTACTCCAGGTGGGGTCTCACCAGAGCCAAGTAGAGGGGGACAATCACCTCCCTTGACCTGCTGGCCACACTTCTCCTGATGCAGCCCAGGATCTGGTTTGCCTTCTGGGCTGCAAGTGCCCAATGCTGGCTCATGTTGAGCTTCTCGTCCACAAGCACTCCCAAGTCCCTCTCCTCAGGGCTACCCTCCATCCAGTCACTGGCCAGCCTGTATTGTGCTTAGGATTGCCTCAACTAGACAAAAGCTGGCAATGTGTGCTCACAGCCCAGAAAGCCAGTTGTAAGCTGGGCTGCATTAAAAGAAGCGTGGCCAGCAGGTCAAGGTTGTTGGTTGTTCCCTTCCACTCTTCTCTCATGAGACCCCATCCACAGTATCGTTTTCAGCTCCACGACACTCAGTATAAGACAGACAAGAACCTCTTGGAGCAGGTTCAGAGGATTGCCACAAAATTTATCACAGAGATGGAGCGCAAGCTACAAGGACTGGCTGAAAGTGTTTGGTTTATTCAGCCTGGAGAAGGCTCTGGGGAGACCTTACTGTGGCCTTCAGTACTTAAAGGGAGCTTTAGAAAAGAATCTTTTTACCTAGGCCTGTAGTGACAGGACAAGGGACAACGGTTTTAAAGTCAAAGAGGGTAGATTTAGATTGGACATAAGGAATAAATTCTTTCTGATGTGTCATGATGACAGTGAGACACCAGAACTTGATGCCCAGAGAAGCTGTGGCTGCTCCATCCCTGCAGTTACTCAAGGTTAGGTTAGATATATTTAAAGATGGTAAGAAGGTTGGACTAGATGAACTTTGAACACCCCTTCCAACTCAATCTATTTCATGATTCAGTGATGCTAACCCTTTTTGCATGTGTACAATTTGTTTGCCCTGCTAAGTACAGCTCTCTGCACTTATCTTAACTAGATTAGGGGTTTTTTTTATTTCCAAGCATTTACCCAATTTAATCACGATTAAACAAATGCTACTGGAACCCTGGAATCACCGTGTTCTCCAAGGTAATCTATTGGATATATACCTTCACTTTTTTGACAAGTGACCTCTGTTTTTTAGCTCAAATTTTGAATGCAGATGTATGCCCACACTATATACATTTCTGGTAGGTAGCCGCATTCAATTAGGAAAACCTAATGGAACAAAAAGCCTTTCTAGAACCACAATATGTTACTTGTATTGCTTCTTCACCTACTAGACCAGTCAGACTCCCTGGGTAGTCAGAGAAGGTAGTTTTCTTTAACATGACTTGTCTTGACAAATTAGTTTTGTCTGTTTCTTATAAAGTTATTATCCTTTAAATATTTAAAACTGATTATTTAATTACTTGTTTCAGTAACTTTCTGGATATCTGAGTGAGTTTGACACATTTAGTTGATCTTTCTTTACTCCTGGCAGACCTCACCATCTGCTATGAGGTCTCATAAGCAAATGCTAATTATTCAGAAATTGTTTCATGTAAATTCCTTAGGTACTCAGGAGGGCAAAATTGATCACTTATCCCTGGACTGAGTACACCATAAATATCCAAATGTTCTTTCACCAGCTCTTTCCCTATTCTGGCTTGATTCCTATATCCTTAACAATTTCCTTGTATTGAGCATCTGGTTACAACAGAGCTTTTGTATGAAAACTGAAACAAAAATAAAAAGACTGCAAGCTTTCAGCGGAATCATGAATTGCTCCTCTTCCGCTATAAGTTGTGGCCTACACTTTATACTCATTCCAATTTGTTAAAAAACTTTCCCCTTTATCTTCATATTCTTTGCTACTTGTTATGCATTTTGAATATTGGCTGAGGTGGATTCTGAAAATGCAGAAACAAGTAAGTAGCTATCGGTAGACAACCCTATTTCATGGCTGTTGCTCAGATTGGTGTCTTTGTGCATGTCAGGCAGCACCAGTGTAGGCATGACTGGATATCCAGACTTCAGGACCCTGTCACTGCAAAAGCCATGGAAGTAGACATTGTACTCATAGGTCCCTTTATGAGCGCAGTCCCAAAATGTACACAAAACTGCTATCATAGAATCAAAGAATCATTAGAGATTGGAAAGGACCTTGAAAGATCATCGAGTCCAATCCCCCTGCCACAGCAGGATCACCTAGAACAAGTCACACATCCAAATGAGTCTTAAACGTCTCCAGTGAAGGAGACTCCACAACCCCCTTGGGCAGCACCTACCAGTGCTCTGTCACCCTCCCTGTGAAGAAGTTCCTTCTGATATTTATGTGGAACCTCCTATGTTCCAGATTACACCCACTGCCCCTTGTCCTATCACCAGATGACACTGAGAGGAGCCTGGCTTCATCCTCCTGACACCCACCCCTCACATATTTATAAACGTTAATGAGGTCACCCCTCAGTCTCCTCTTCTCCAAGCTAAACAGACCCAGTTCCCTCAGCACCTCCTCATAAGGGAGGTGCTCCACTTCCTTCATCATTCTCATTGCTCTATGCTGGAATCCCTCCAGCACATCCACATCCCTCTTGAACTGAGGGGCCAAGAAATGGACACAATATTCCAGATGTTGTCTCACCAGGGCAGAGTACAGGGGGAGAATCTGCTAACCACCCCCCTTCTGATCCAACCCAGGATCCCATTTGCCTTCTTGGCCACAAAAGCACACTGCTGGCTCACTATTAACCTGCTGTCCACTAGGACCCCCAGGTCCCTTTCTCCTACACAGCTCTCCAACAGGTCAGTCCCCAACCAATACTGGTACCTGGGGTTGTTCTTGCCCACATGCAAGACTCTACACTTGCCCTTGTTACACTTCATTAAATTTCTCCCTGCCCACCTCTCCAGCCTGTCCAGGACTTGCTGAATGGCAGCACAGCCTGCTGAGGTGTCAGCGACATCTCCCAGCTTTGTGTCATCAGCAAACTTGCTGACATTGAACCCTAATCCCTCATCCAAGTCATTAATGAATAGATTCAACAGGACTGGTCCCCGTACCGACCCTTGAGGGACTCCACTAGATATAGGCCTCCAACCAAACTCTGTCCCATTGACCACTACTCTCTGGCTTCTATCCTGCAGCCAGTTCACAATCCACCTCACTACCCAATCATCTAGACCACACTGCCTCAGTTTGGCTGTGAGGATGCTGTGGGAGACCGTGTCAAATGCTTTACTGAAGTCAAGATAGACCACATCCACTGCCCTGCCATCCTCTATCCCCCTGGTTATGCCCTCATAAAAGGCTATCAGGTTGGTCAAGCATGACCTCCCCTTGGTGAAGTCATGCTGACTGTCCCTAATGACCCTCTTGTCCTTGTTGTGCCTAGAGACAGTGTCGAGGATAAATTGTTCCATCACCTTTCCTGGGATGGAGGTGAGGCTGACTGCTCTGTAGTTACTTGGGTCCTCCTTCTTACCCTTTTTGAAGATTCTGATATTTGCTAACCTCCAGTCCCTAGGCACTTCTCCTGATCCCTGTGACTTAGCAAAGATGATGGAGAGTGGCATAGCAGTGACTTCTGCCAATGAGGTGGGTAGTCAGATTCACTGAAAATTGAATATTGAACTTTGTGAATATGACTTCTGTGACTCTGAAGAACTCAGGTGACCATCCTAGTGCTTGGGGGGGAAAAAAAGTCAAACTGTCCTTTTCATCTTAAATAAGGTAATAGTGCTGCCTACAACTTGCATAGTGCTCTCTTGGAATGTATTCATGCCAGTTAGCAGCAGTGTCTATTTGGGCAAGCTAAGACAAATAAAGAAGTATCACTAGAAGTCCTGAGATTCCCAGGATTTGACCAGCAGACTTGAGGGGAGGGATTGGATAATATATCTGACATACAAGGAATTGGATCGAATTTTTTTAACTCAGAATTGCCAGCCTGAAACATATGCTGTATCCAATGTTTTTATGAAAACCAGTGTATTGATCAGAGGCAAGACACGAAGTATTACCCTCTTAGTAAGATCCTGGTAGCCAGATCTCAGTATATCCATGTATTCTTTCCCATCATCTTTGAGTTTCCCCAGCTTGGTTGGTTTTTTTCCTCAGCTGACAGTTCTGTCTACCAATTCTGTAATTACTGTCTATCATTTTAAGTGATGGGCTAAGGGCCAGTGTTTAAGGTCAGAGCCATGAACATCTGACTTCCCTTGAGAGTGGAACTGTTTGAGTAAGAAGAATATTGATTCACTTAGTAGATCAACCAAAAAGGAGGAATTTTTCCAAATGCTTTTGAACTAATAGCATCCCACCTTCCCTACTTGAGGCAAGTTAATGAAGGGGCAAATCGTATCTTGTATGAATCATGGATCAAAATACAAAAAATGAGAAATTTTTAAAAAGCAGCCCAAGGGCTGGCTGCAGACAGCTGGGATTCTGTTTTAGTCAGAAATTGGACTGTATTTACAGACAACTTCTAGAAATACAGAAAAGCAGAGATGAATGAATTTGACCCCTAATTCAATGCGGATGTACCTCTGGCTACTTTAGTGGATCTGCATCTTAAATAGGACCATATAAGTGAGAACAGATTGCAGTGTGTTACCTAAAAGTATGTGATCTAAATAACATAATCTGTAGCTTAGTCTTCCTCAAATTGTATCTTAATTTTCGAAAAAAAAAAAGTCCCATTTAATTTCCAGTTATTCATCTCTGCCTCCCGTGCCTGGAACTCTGAGCAACTGTACTTTCTATCTCTGAGTAATAACGTCAATTACAGAGCATTAAGAACCTTCCAAGCTACTCCAAGAATGTTGCCAATGATGAAAAATATTACCACATCCTCCCTGATAAAAACCAAAATCAAAGATGGTTCCATTTAATGGAACTCTTAATGAGTAAGTTCAAGGGCCTATCTCCCATCTGTTGGAAATTCTAGTCCAGAGTCTGCCAGTGTTGGACTATACGGAGCCCTTGAGTTCTGTATTTGTGTCCCTGCTCTTGAAATGAATGTTGTGGAAATATCGAAGGAGCTTTTCATATGATGAGCCATAACAGGGAGAGAAGCAAAAATAGTGATCCAAAAAGACTCGTAGATATCTTGGCAGAGTTTAACTTTTTGGCAAACCTTAGCTACAAACAGCAGAAACAGCCTGCCCTGCAGGAGGAGAAAAGAGCTGTGCAAGGAATGTCCTAATCTTCTGGGTTATCCTCTCTGATACTTTTATCCTTGAACATGAATAATTTATGCTCAGGAAGTTGGTTTCCCTGTGACAGACAAGCATTTGTTGAGAAAGCTCAGTATTGGTCCTTTCAGAGCTGTCAGAGAGCTTCCTGTTGCCGTTTTAGAGAAGGAATAGTTGGAAAATGAAGAAAAGCTCCAGCATATCTTTTTTTTTTTTGGTAAGGCAGTCTAACACATGTTCCTGCTTTCTTTGATTTATTTTTTACTTTCTTAAACTCTGTTGGGAAGCTCATGAAATGCTGCTGACTTGCAGAATGCTATTGCTGTCCACTCTTAACCATTTCAAGGTACCTGAATTAAAAAGCGTTAGTCTGGAAGGGATAGAAATAAGCACTGATCTTGTTTTTAATACACTGAAGGGGGTTTTTATAATTTCCTGTTTTATCATTTTCCTTAACACCTCATTATCTCCCATTGTTTGTCCTCTTTCTCACATTTGTAGAACAACAACTTGTTAATGAGCTAGCATGAGGCAGACAAAAAGGTTCAAGGCCAAACCTAAGCCTTGGTCTTGGGTGGAACAAGGAATAATTAAACATAGAAAAGGTGATGCAGTCAGGAGCACTAGAAATGAGACCAGAAGGATAATCAGCAAATTGAAGATGGTTTCGACAAGGCTGTAGGAGAAGCTTTTGCCAGCCACAGGCACTTTCCAGTGCAGCATGGCTGTGTTTTATACACCACTGAGTGAGGGCAATGCTAAAAAAGACTTGAGCAAGGCTACACCTGATTTACTTCAGTCCTTACCTTAAAGGCCATGTATAAAATGCTGTTTTTTAGCTTTGTAGAGACTGATGCGCTAGAGGGATTTGTCTTTTATGTTTCATGGAGAGTAGAAGTGGAGTGAGAGTGCAGCAGAAATACTAACACCTTGAATGGCTCCTGTGCAGGACGAAGCTAAGTCATGATTAGGGTGGGGTTTTCAGTAGCTGTGCCTGTAGGGGAACATAGAAGACACAGAAACTGTTGCAGGTAACATTTCCCAAATGATAATTAATATGGAGAAGCAGTCAGTAGCCTAAGGGCTGGGCTGCTGTTCAAAGTGACCTAAACAGGCTAGAAGAGTAAGAAAATTGGTGAAACTGAGTGAGAGCAAATGTGAAATCCTGAGCCTGGGGTGAGATAAACCTCTGAAGTAGTATGGGCTGGGAACAGACTGGTTGGGAAGAGGTGTGTGAAGAAGGAACCTTGTGGTTTTGGTAGACAGTGAGCTGAAGATAAGCCAGCCATGAGTGATGAGGAAGGCTGACAGCATCTTGGACTCTATTAACAGGGGCACAGTCAGCAGATCTGAGGAAGTGGGTACCTTTCTCTAATCAGAAATCAGATACCAAAGTCAAATGGGATTCTCGGAGAAGAGCTCATAAGTGTTATGCCTTGAAACATTTCACATTGACCAGTATGAAGGGCCATTTCCATTATCTTAAATCACTTTGATAGTGGAAATTGAAATGCATGGGTGCAAGACAATGCAGCTGGCAAAGGCCACTCTAGATCCTCACAACGAAGGATAATGTGTTGGCTGGGCTGTGGAGCTCTCAAGGGAAAGAAGAGCAGTTATGGGAGGGATCAGGCACTTGAATTAAGACCGTCAATCACTGGTTGGTAACTGTCCAGGACAGACACCTGGCAGCATGACTGTACACAGCTGTGAACCCTTGCATCTGGATTTGCAGAGATAGCCCCCTACAGTATCTTGTTCTGGAGGTAGTTACTTGATCATGTGTCAAAATCAGGAGTTTCAACTAACCTGAATTTGAGTTCAAAGTCATTCCTACTTGACTGAAGTGCCCTAGAGCAAAGCTGCCTCTCTACTTTCTGTTCTGGAAGTTTTGGGACCATATGCACACAGATACAGAGTTCATTAGGTAGGAGTTGGAAGGGACCTCCAGGGGTTGTCAAGTCCAACTCCCCTTCTCTAGCAGGATCACAAAACCTAAAGCACGCTACACAGAAATGTGTCGGGGTGGGTCTTAAATGTCTCCAGAGATGGAGACTCCACAACCTTCTGGGCAGCCCGTTCCAATGCTCTGTAACGCTTACAGTAAAGATACTTTTTATCATGTTAAGATGGAACTTCTTGTGCTCCAACTTACACCCATTACCCCTTGTCCTATTGCAGAGTGCAAGTGAAGACAATCTCTCTTTCTTCTTGCCACCCAGTCCTCATGTGATTAAGTCCGCTGGTAACATTCTCCTCTCCAAGCTGAAAAGATCTTTCAATCTCTCCTCATAAAGCAAGTGCTCCCTCCAGCCCACTAATCATCCTTGTGGCCCTCCACTGAACTCTCTCAATCAGATCTCTGTCCCTCTTGAATGGGGAGTCCAGAACTGGACACAACATTCCAGGTGTGGCCTTACTAGGGCAGAGTAGAGAAGGAGAAGAACCTCTCTTGATATGCTGGACACACTCTCCTTGATCCATCTGAGGATTCCATTGGCCGTCTTGGCCACAAGAGCATGTTGCTGTTCTACGGATAACTTATTTCCAACAAGAACTTCAAGATCCCTCAAGAGGAGCACTTTTCTCCTTTCACTTGTTCTGTCTCCCTTAAAAATGCAAAACACAACTGAATTTCATAGAGACATGCAGCATTGCCACTGCTTTCTTGTTACCCTTCCCATCTTCACTAGCATCTGATGTGCAGCTTTGGAAAACAGGACTTGGGTTATTTTGTTCCCTCCTGCTGTGTTGGGGAGGGAAAACATGTTGGTGGTTGAGTTTTTTGTGGATTATTTTTGGTTGCTTTTTTTTTTTTTGAGCATGCCCCACAAAGGGGCATAAAGTCAGACCTCCCCTCATTATACACCTTACAGAGGTGCTTGAGCAGATGTAAAAGGAACCATACATACTGATTAAGGGAAAGAAACTGATCCCAAAGCTGCTTTGTGGTACTATTCACATTGATTTATCTGAGCTTTGATACTGATTCCTCACATCTTTGGGCTGCACAGAGAATGCTTGAAAGAGAGGTCAGAATCATATACCTACTTGATTAGGTTGGTCTCTATCTCTTTCCCTTGGGAAGTGGAGAGGTTTAAGGGAAATCCCCCAACTGTGGAAAAACTTGAAGGTTTTAGAGCAGCTGGATTAAGACACACTGGTATTCAGAACTGACCAAAGGACCAGTGTAGCTAGCACTTCCAAAGTAGACATTTTTGACTCATTGGCATGAAAATGATTGGGCTATGGGTAAATCTTCAGGGTAGATTTTGTTATGACTAGAATGAAATAAAACTAAGTTCCTTAGATCCAAAGAAGGGTGATGCAACAGCCCAATTTGCATCACCCTACTCTGTCAGCATGAGTGTTCAAAGTGAAACTAGCCAAAGCCCTTATAGCATATGTCTCTTAAAATATTTAATCTGTAACTACAGAGAGCAAATGTGGAAGGACTAGCAATAAGCAAGGAAATTAAATTTCTGAAGAGGATCTAGCCATTTGCTGGTATCAATGTGTTACGGACACAGCGCTAGCATGAGCACAGTGTCCAGCTCCTGAGGTGTATCTATCGCAGTGCCAGGCAGAGTTGCCTGTAGGTAATGTGCCCTTCTTAGCGTGATACTGAAATTAAACTAATTATTCCTGCTTCTTGAAAAAGGGCTAATTAGCTCAAGACTAGAGTCATGCAGAAGGGCTACCTGCCTTCCAGGGTCTTGGTTACCTTCCTTTCACCTGAGCCCATTTGGACAGATTCGCTAACTCAGATACCTCTATCATTGTCTTAGCAATTGTCAGCTTTCAAAAAAAGAACAACAAGGTATAATTAGCTTCAGTTTTCTACACACTCTGATTTCACTGGCTGTTGTAAGGGCAATCTCTTGGATCTTGCCGATTTAACTCAGGACAGACAGCTAGCTGTCTTTGTGGAAGATTTTTTCTCTTTGCTGGTTGTTCCCAGTTGGAAAAAAAAAAACCTATCCAGGAAGCAGTTACCTGTGCTCATACTGTGTGGTGTTTGGTATTTATTTTAAATTATTATTTTTTGTGGAAATACCTTGTTTCTGCATACAGGCATATGATTTCCTAGGAAAAGTAAAAAACATATTGCCCACTTAGGTACTTAAATTAGAAGCAATTCTAACAGTATTGGTTAAGCATTGGAACAAGTTATCTAAGGGATGTGGAATATGGTAGAATCACTGTCTCCTGAAACAAGAGCCTGGCTATGAGAAATGTGGCAGTGTCTGGAACAATCAGCTCTTATCTAAAAAATGAAATACTCTTGATGAGACAAAAAAAGTTTAACGTGTTTCCAAGAAGTTTAACATGTGTTTCTGCATTGTCTTTCTTTAATGCCTCTCAGCTGTAATCTGCTGTGCTTTTACTTCTCCATCTTTGCTATAGTGGTCTGTTTCTCCTGGATAACTCTTCTCTAAATCTACTTCTCTGGGTGCCTACATCAGTACCATGTTACAATGCATGTGGTTGTCCAGAAAGGTGCAACCTTGGGAAGGGTGCAGAGAGAAAGATACGGTGGGGGAGAGAAAGAAGAGTAATAGACTACAAAGCTTCAAAATTATATTCTCTGCCTTCAGATTTTACTTGAACTAGACATTTAGTGAATGTTATTGTTTCTTTGCTAAACTATGGGCTTCAGACAGTGATTCTGAATGGTAGCAAAGACCCTGTTTGAAGCTGAACTGATCGTCTTTGACTTTCAGACTCTAGGGGTGACGAGCAGTGAACAGTTTCTTCATTCCCTATTTTTATTAGATTATTTTTAATCTCTTAAAATCTTACCTCATGTTTTAAATGACAGCAAAAGACCAACAAAAATAAACATTTTCCTGCAACTTCTGATTGAAAGTATTAACCAGAAGGTAAAAATGTTATGCTGCAGAAAACATTGGAAACATCTGAAAACCTGTCTCTTATGAATTAAGACAAGTATAGAGATTTCCATGAATGGAAACAGTGAAGAGGCTCAGTGCTTTGCAAAAGTTATAGCAAGTTAAAACTTTAAAATTTCTCTTAAAAAACGTGGAATTCTGTAGAAGTAGAGCTGGAAGAGATCACAAAAGATCATGTAGCTCATCTCTGCCCTGTGGCAAGAACAACTCAACCTGAACTGTTTCCGACAGAAGCACATCGAGCCTCTTCAATATAACCAGGCTACTGATAATAGTTTCTCTGCAGAAAGTCTTGATAACCTATTATCCAGCTATTGTTGTAAGATTGTTTGTCTTAATATTTAGCTTGCGTTTTCTTTGTAGTTATTATAGATGATTCCTGTTGCACCCATCACAAACCTGGAGAACAGTTTTTTCCTTCTTTGAAGCAGCCCTGCTCAAACCTCTCCTAGACAGGATGAAAGATAATGCACTAGGGTGGTTTTTAAACGTTTTCAAAACTCTTCTGCTTTTTTTTATGTCTTAAATTTACAACTCTAAAAAGGTGTAACATGGGAGAGGAATGCAAAACACCAAGAAATGAGCGGGCTTAGACAGCTCAGCAAAGCCAATCATAGAGGTCAGCCCTCCTGACTGCAGATTTGATTTGATAACTGTTACACAGGTCTGTCTGTCTTACCTAAAAAGTACTGAGGCACGCATGAGGGAAACTTGTCATCTAAAGCAACCTATTTTAATTCAGATTTGGATCCAGGTGCTGGTTGTTCCATGCAAGCCAGATTGCATGAGATTTGAGCAAGTGCTCTCTGCTGCAATAACTCTGATAGATGGTATATGGAAGGAGGCAGGTAGCCTATATACGGTGAAGAGAAGTACAGAAAAGAAATGCTGCTAAAAACCTAAAAGCTGTCTCTGAAATCCCATCATTTTGTATTGCATAATTAAGCACTATTGCTGACACATCCTCCCTTATGATTCCCTTTAAGTTGGAGCAGCTGGCCGAGTATTGCACAGGAGCCCAGTTTTCTTCTCCCTATACAAGGGAGTTTTGATTAATTAATCATTGCTTCTGTTTGAATAATACATTAAAGATGCACTTGAATGTTCTAGGAAAAAAGTAAAATTAAAAAACCCACACAAAAGGAAACACTGGTCTGGCTTGTGAAAGGATGTGCTCTTCAAATGGCAAGACAGTTGTAAAGGTAGAAGAGTAACTTACCAGCCTGCATCTCTCTTCTACTCTGTTTATTTTTCTGTGCATTTGATTCTGTGACAGTCACTTGCGTGAGCAGGCTGTGAAGTCATGAAAAATACTAACTTTAATGCAGTAAGTGATGATGAATAAACTGCTTCAGTGTTTTGCCCTTTATTAAAAAAGGGAAGGAATTGGGAAACTCGTGTATTATTGGCTACTGTCTGTGATTATTGTGGCTCCACATGCTTCATGCTGGTATGACCTGAACAAGTAGGGTAGTTGTCTTTGCCCAGGGGGTTGTGGAGTCTCCTTCTCTGGAGACATTTAAAACCCGCCTGGACATGTTCTTGTGCAACTTGGTCTAGGTGATCCTGCTGTGGCAGGGGGATTGGGCTAGATGATCTTTTGAGGTCCCTTCCAATTCCTAATGTTCTGTGATTCTAAAAATCTCGCTGTGGTTTTGTGCAGGATTTGTGTTTGTCAGCACTGAACCTGCTATTTTGGGGTAGCTGTTGGTCCGGTGTTCTTGTAGGGACTTAGTTCTACCCTTTGCATATCCTCCATGATTTGGAAGCAGCAAGAGAAAGCTTCTGAAAGCACAGAATGAAATTGCTTTCAACACCGGGTCTGGCTTTCCTGGTGTTCCCAATATCTAACCATGGTCAGGATTTTCTAAGAATGACATCACCCAGCAGCTGTTATCATCCTGTATGCAGTCTTCAATGTGGTGTGTACTCACAGGGTAGATAACATGATGTTTAGTGCTGAAATGATTGCCTGGGTAATTCTGATTACTGAAGGCTTGGGATATGGGAAGAGCAGACTTAGAGAGCCAGGCTTTTCCAAGCCCAGGTGGCCTCATAACCAAGACTTGAGAGACAAAGTGCCTCTTTCTACCTAGAGGAAGAACCCAAGGGAAATCAGGACCCAATGCAAAAACAATGCAGCCTCTTCCTATGTGTCTCATGAGTGCTGGCAGCAGCAAAGTACAGGGTATGCCTGGGGGCTTGGTTTGGGTGTGCCCTGAGTAGGAGAGTTTTTCAATCTTTAGTATAGACCCACTTCTGCTGTTGGATGTGACACAGATAAAAATCCCTACCCTGAAAGCCAACAAATGGGAGCACAAATTACTGCTGTGATCTCACAAGATAGAGAGGAGGCACTGCTGCATTTTGCCCATGAAGGTTCCTGCAAAAGCTTCCCTCCCCTTGCCTCCTTTAATCCGTTTTCAAGCTTAGCAATGCCTCATGTTTACCCAGCAGGCCCACGTGAAAAGGTCAGTTTTATTTCTTTGACCTTTCTCAGCTCAGTAAACATTGGCAGCTGGAGGTCCTCGCTGTGTAGACATGTCAGCTTCAATGAAATGGTGTTGCAGGTAACAACATGCATACAGAGCAACTCCAACCTCTGATGTTCTTTGCCTATCAACACAGTAGTCATCCCAAAATCTTATCGATCACAAAAGCAGTGAGACTGATTTGCTTTCAAGGAACTGGTGGGTTTTCTTTCCTCTCAGCATTGTTTGGGATTTTTCCCTTTTTGAGTTAAGATCTTGGATAGTCTGTAATTTTAAGATTACGGTGTTCTGGTTGCTACTAGTGTGTAGCCCTGGATTTTATGCCTATTATGTTATTTCCAATTTGTTAGGATATATGGAATTTTTTTACTCACAATATTTATCATTCTTAATTTCTTTCCTACCTTTTTCTCAGAACTGGGAGACAGTACCTGTGACCTGCATAGACTAATGTTTTGGTGAGAGTGAAGGGGAAAGAGAAAAAGAACAAGATATCCATTGAGGCTTAGATTGTGACTTTATGGCCAGCAAAAACCAGAACCAATATTGAAATTAATGCTATTGCTATGTAAGTGCAGATGCAGTGTGAGCACTACCAGTAGCAGTGTTTTGTCCTGCTTTGGTTTCAAAAGTTGGGCTTTAGCATCCCTGGTCCCTCTTTGGACCTTCTTTTAGGACAGAAGTTTTAAATCGGTTCCCCTGTCTCTGATGTCAAGCTAAATACAGGACTGTAAATATTATCAGCTGCTGTGGCAAATCCTGTAGTCCCATCAGCAGGAATGCCTATGAGAACTGATGGGAAGCAAGCAGTCTTGTTGCATTCGAATTGCAAGTGCTTCTAGGTGAAGTGGTTTCTATACAGTTCCCATTAGACAGATGATGTGTTTCTACCTGTCCTGTGCAAAGCTCAAAGTCTTTTACTCCTTTTGATTTCTGAGAAATGTGAATACTTTCACTGATGGAGCTATAACCGGCATCCAAACTGTAGAGTGCTCTTCATCTTCTGGAAGGTAGTGAGGAATTTGTTGTGATAAATTTCAATAAAACTGTGGCAAACCTGATAGCTAGATTAGATACCACGGAAAACATGGGAGCATGTCTCTGGGTGAAAGCTGCTGCTCTGTGTCAGATTAATGGTCTGTTACTAAACTTTTGAAACGCACCATAACCTTAAAAGTAATTTCTGGATAATGATAAGAAGACTCCTGGGTACTCTCTAAGTCCTTTTGTCCCTTGTTAATGCCTCATTTTGATTGTTGAATTTTTAATATTTGGATTAAAAACAATGGCGTGCTCTGATCATTTTTGTTGAACGTGTGAACATCTGGGTTTTTTTGTTGTTGTTGTGGTTTAGTGTTGTTTGGTGTTGGCTGAGGATGAAAGGAGAGAGCAAATGGTTTGAAGTTGCCTTTTTTTTGTTTTTTCAAAGTTGCCTTTGTTCATAATCTAAAACCCAGGAACTGAGCAGCAATTCTGTGACTGACAAGCAATAATAGGAAGGATAAAAATGTGAGTGAGGATATGATAGCCATGCTAGCTCAGCAGTGAGAAAAATAAAGTATTATGATGGCTCCTTAAAATTGTCCATGCTTTACCTAATGGGGAGATGAGGTTGCAAAAAGAAGGTACTTCATTATGCTTGGGCAATATGAGTATGCTTTGTGCAGACTAGAGGTCTGCTGCTTGCCCAGAATCTGAAAAGTACTTGGCATCTGCTGCCTGGTGATCCAAGAGTGAGGATGTAGGTTCTCTGACCTATGCCAGCTCAAAGTGGTACAAAGGCCACTCTCTGTGCCTATGGATTGTTGAAACCTGAGCAGAAGCCAATAGCCTTTTAACAGGTCACAGTTTGTAATCTTCATCTCTTGTCCCTCTTTTCAGTGTTTTGAGATTTCATGTAGTAACTTGATGATTATTACCTCATGCCATTAAACAATAATGTCAAGGAAAGGACATTCCACCCTGTGTATTGTTTTTAATGACATCTGTTCAAAGATGAATAGCTGGCAGGCATCAGTGTCCAGGGAGAGCTTGGAAAGCTCAGCATACAGAAGAGGGTGATTAATGCATATGAAAGTATGTACAACTGATTCCATGCTCTGTGAGGGAAGTACTTTTGGAAAACAATGAAGATTGTTTTATCCAGTATGCTGTGTGCAGCTGGCTCAATGTTGCTTTGAATACTTCCCACATCTCTCATGCTTGTTGGAGGAACAGTGCTATCAGCTCTGGAGAACAGAGAGATCAGTCTCTGCTGCACTTTTGAACAAATATCCTGTTAAGTGTAAAACACTTCTTCTGTAGCTCCTGAGCTCCTGCTGGGCAGAGAGAAGATGATGCAACTTCCAAAGGGTGGGCCACTAACAAAAGTGTTTTTGTTAGTGTGGATGGTTTTACTCTTACTGTTGTCCAGAGAAAGTATTGGGATGACCAACTTAAATTCCTAAAATTTAACCTTAATTTTCAAGAGACACAGCCTACTGTCAGTGAATACAACTTTCCTGAATATATATCTAATAATTTCACATAAAACTAAGCTGAAGTAAGTACATGTCATGGGGTATAATCTAAACCAGCACAGTACACCACCTCCCTAAGTCTTGAAGCTCGGAGTTTGCTGCTGGTCCTGCACTGTGCAGATTCTGGTGTCTGCACGTTTGGTCTGTCAGTCACCTCTCATCAAGGAGATTGTTTGTGTGGTCTGTTTGCCAAAAGTTACTCTGGTTTCAAGTTTGTTTTTTTTCCCCCTCTCTTGTTTAAGGGGATTCTTACTTAATGTTGTATAATGCCTGCCTCCATTTATTTAGGAAAAGATAATGTTCAGTCTAGGTGTTTGTTAAAGGCTTCTTTCCACCCTGCACGTTCTTGCACCATCCACTGCTGAAATGACGTAGCACAGTGCTGCTGCCACTGCTAGAAAAGGCACGAGTGCGCTGTGTTTGCAGTACAAGCAGCAGAATGGGATAAACATGCTGGTGGTGTTACACAGGGATAAATTTGGTCTGCTTAGGCCCTGTTAAAACAAAGAGAGGAATTTGCAGAGGCAAATAGCAGTTATTGTAATGGGAATACGGCCAGGGCATTGGGATTAATACTAATGAAAAACTGCAATGGGATCTTTAATGATTCTTTGGGTTAGGACCTTGGCTTTACAACTGGTCTGAAAGGTAACAATTCCTGAAGCACAGCTCAAGGTGGCTTTGGTTTGATATTAGATGAAAAAAGACCATCCTGTTATTTTGTATTCTGTTGGCTGTTCCTGCACTGCTGAAGGTCACATAAAACTATGTACTGCTCCATCCGTACCTCCTGTGGCATATTCTAATCCCAGCTGAGAGCGCGATGTACATGGTGCCTCGCTCTGTCCTGAGCTCTGTTCTTATGGCCACGGCCCCTATAGGTCTGTTTCTAAATACTGTAACATGATCTAAGCAGGTCACTGTTGCATCTGCAAATGCCTCGTTAACCTCGACCTGTCCCTGATCACTGGCTGCGGAGATGGTTTCTGCTGCCATGTCAATGAGGCTATAAAGCCTCATTAGTTCCCACTGTCTGCAGGTTACAGATGTGTACCAGTTACATTGCATTGAACTGGAATCCTTCTCAGCCCTTTGTGGGGAAAACCAAACTTGCTAAGCAGTTGGATTTTTTTCCCTCCAGACAGGGAAGTTCCCATTTAATATCTAAGAAGTCAATGTGTAGAAGAGCCTTACCTTCTCTAAGCATTGGAGAGCAAAGCTTCCTCTATTGGAAGCTTCCTTAGACTCTATCAATTCATTTGCAACCTCTGTAAGCATGAATATAAATGTTGCTCACCTGATTAGCCTGTTTTATAGCATTTCAGAAGCCTTGATAAAACTGGTCAATGCAATAAATATCTAATGAACACTGAGCCTCCTTCTTTGGCAAATAAATAAAGCATAGCCCAAACTCTAGGTAATGCTTCCAATCAATCAGCATAAATCCTTCTTTGCCTGCAAAAATGAAACCCTGAGATGATAGAATGCAGTGGCTTTGGATGTGCTACACTGATTACATTATTCTTCTGCAGAGTAATAAGGACAAATGCAACTCACTTACTTTCTTCTTTCACTTTAAATGCAGTCTGCTGGTAGTTTCACACTCTCTTCTCATTTATAGTACTTCCAGCATTGCTATTTTAATATTTGAAAGAAATGTGGGCCTGCTGGTACTGATTTTATTGGACTATATCACTTTCATGAGGTGCAGTTGGTGATGATGAGGTACAGTTTGAGACTCCAAAAAGTAAGCCTTTTATGTGCTTGTGGTCCTCTTACCATTCCTTAATGCTCTCACAGTCACTTACACAAGTGATCTTAGCAGGTTTATTCTCCAGACACTTAGAGGAATAATGTACTGAAGTGGCAGGACAGTGTAGGATCCTGTCTGGATAATTGCTGTAGGAAAACACTTGTGAAGATGCTTGAGCTGGAGAACAAAGTGGATACCTCAATGTTCATCATCTCTCTGATCTCTCCTTAATATGTCTATGAAAGGCTGCTGTGGTACAGGTAATCTGGAAGGGATTAAAAGTTCTCAGTGTGGCTCATGTTAGGTGATCCATGTAACCTCCTGTTCCTTGTAGTGACCTTCCCTGGTCATTGCACCAGGCATTGATGTGTTTTGTTCTTTCATAGCAGCACAGGCTCATGGATGATTTATTGAAATATTGTGGATGTTGCAATTAAACCATGAAAGAAGTATCTGTGACCATTCATTCCTGTTGGTGGTCCAAATGATCCACTGAGTCAACCCAACAGTCAAAATAAATGTGTTTGGTGTAGAGCAGAGTAATTTTTATACCGTGCTTGGTTTGCTTGCGCTTTGCTGAGTTCTTATTTTAGAGTGCCTGCAGCACACTGGTCAAACTTTGATGTTTTTGTGACAACAGCAAAAATGTAGAAGATTTTAGACACTTCCCTCTCCAGTTAGAGTGCAACCTCAGTCTGCTCCCTTGCAGCCCCCTGTACAGCTACAATGGTATGAGCAGCATTAAAAAATATGTTGTTCTACTGGATGCGATGGAATCAAATTCTTTGTGAAAGCAATGAGGTCAGTGTGATCTTCAGATTGTTTTATGCCTGATAACAGCTGTGAATCTCTTGGTTTTTTTTTATAAGGACAGATTTGATCCCTTTCCTAGACCCTACAGAAAATTCACATCTAACATTCCTCTTCCTTTGCTAAATATAACTGAAATTTATCAAATGATTAGGTCCTTTTTAAGGTATAGGATCCTCTTAAAGATCACAGGTTAAGCCTTGAGTTTTACTCAGCATTATCATATACGGACTATGAATGCCATATTCTTCAAGTCTTCTTTGAACCTATGTGGAACATCAGTAGTAGATTTCCAAAGGTTTTTTTCTGGCATATTTTAGGAGATTCAATGACTTAATGTAACCTACTGCAATATGACTAATTAAATATAGAGGATTTTGAAGCAAAACTGGAAGAATATACTGAACTTTTTCTGAATTTTTCCTCCAGGAATGATACTGACCTGGCAACTTCAAAAGTTTCTCAAGTTAATTAAATGTTCCCCAAATTGTTATAAATGCCTATGCATCAGTAATACAGAACAAGTGTCGTTTCGTTTCAGATGAGTAATTATTTTGTCCTTAGAAAAATTCAGAAAGTGAGAGGGAGTGTCACTGAGGCTTGCACTGGTTTAACAAGATTGCTTTTTTACTTTTTTACAGGTATAAGTTAGTGTAAATGTTTTTATGTAACGCACATAGACATCACTTCAGAAAATGCAATCGTTTTTCAGGTCAAGAGTCAAGTAGATCTGTCTCTAAGGAAATGGTTCATTCATTGGATCATGAGGGTGTTTGTTCCCTGTTATGAGATCCTTCTTAAACTGAAATTAGCAGTAGGAAACTTTAACTCTGTGTGTGTGTGTGTGCACACTTTTTCTAGGAAATCTTCCTGTTTAGTGGCCTGCCCTGGTGAAACACAAACGCAGATTAGCAAAGAAAGGATAGGGAAAATTAAAACCTGCCGTGGAGGTTGTGTTCTGATGGTGCAGTTACTTGTATTTACAGTACAACAGCTTCTCTCTCTTCTGGTAAAAGTGTGCCTTTAGGCATCTTTCCTGTAACTGGGGCAATCTGCTTGTCTGGGGCTGTAATGCAAAGTGTCACTGTTTATCCTGACTGTTCTGATATAATATCAAAACAGGGACTGAAATTCCCAATCCAAACCTTAAGAGTGCAGTGTAAACAGAAAACTTAGTTTTTAAAGAATTTATTATATGCTTTGGAGTTTTTTAGTTTGGTTTTGGGGCAGTCTTTGATAAACACACAGCAGTCTTGAGTAAGTGTTTCCCCATTGCCTAACGGGTCTTTCTTGCTATTAATATTATGATATCTATTATCTTTGTGATTTACACCTGTGACAAATTGCAAAGCAGTGCATTGTTTAAAAGAGAAGCTTTTTTCCCCTCCCTAATGGATGTAAAGGTAGTGCCCAAATTAATTATGTAGGTAAATGGCTTTCAGGCCCAGTGACTTGGCTGACATCAGAAACATAAATCCTTCCCATCCTGGTTGTCTGTGTCAATGATGCATTTAAAACGTGCAAGAATTAATTCTCTGGATTCATGTAAGCCACTTCAGTTGAAGGCCACCATCCAGTTAGTGACTGGGTGATCACAGCAGTTTTTCCTTGTGATGGTCAGACCTTTTAGTCAGGAAGACAATTTTATTCAAGATTTACAGAATACTTCCTTAAAAGAACACTCTAGCTGGGAAACTTTGAAAACCCCTTTTGCAAAGCCAGGGTTAGTGTGTCAAGAGTTGACTTTAATCTCCAGTCATGATAGACAAAGCAGCCCAGAGACTTGTGACTCTTGTACCCACTTGCTGAGGTCTGTCAGCAGATAACTTTGAAGGCATATGGGAGTTTTTGGATGGATTTGGAAGACATGACAGGAGGAAGTGAACAGGTCTCTATCTCCCACTCCTGGAGGATTCTGGCAGTGGTGGAGTCCTACAACAGGTATCTTATCTGAACTTTGTGTGGTTCGATAAAAGATGCTTACCTCTAGTAAATAAGCAGATCACCAGAAGATGTTATGGTCAGCCCTATCAAGCTAATACATGGCACTGGTACCTATCCTGCTGACAGTGAAGTATTGTTGCTCCCACACTAGAGAAACATAAATGTTAATGAATACATGGGGATAACTTGCATCAAAGGTTTAGAGAATTGAATTTATCTGGGGCAGAATAAGTAAGGAAAAAGCCATGTTAATGAAGTCTTCCCTGATGGCAGTCCACAGATAGTCTGATGTCTGAAAGTAGGCAGTAAGGCTACACCAGCACTATGACAACTATTGAAAGGGTTAATGTAGTGTAGGATTTCCTACTGGAAATTTAAGGACTTGCATACCTTTGATGTCTGCACTAATAAGTTAGATTTTAGCCACAGTTACAGTTTCTGGTGCTGTCCTTAGAAAAGGTTGAGATACTCTTGCTTAGGAGGGAGCATAAGGGTTTGTGACTACAGCACTGAAGTCATCTCATGGAATGAGTTTTCAAGAGATCCTAATCATACAAAGCTCATTGCTTAGCCTAGTGATAATGTCATGCTGCCAGGCCCAGTTACATGGATTGCTCTGGCAAACGTCTGACTGATTAAGTGTATTTCAATGTAAGTAGAAACGGTATCAAGGAGATATAGCAAGGAAGAAATGGCTCTACATACAAAGGCATGAGCTGGTGACTGGTGTCCTCAACCCATTGTTTCCCTCAGCCACCTCTGACAGCGTTTCTGAGAGAGTGATCTGCAGCTCTGCTATGAAACAGGGCTGAGATATTTCTCTAGAGGTGAGGTGTAAGAACAAACAAACAAACCAACCGACTGAACAGAAAACCCAAACAAAAAAAGTGAGGTTCCTGAGGCTGATGGAAAATCTTGGTGGCAGAGTCAGTGTCAATACTGCAGTGATTTCAGAGAGAAGTCAGAACAGTTTGTATCCTGACACTTCCCAGACCTGTAAAAGTTTAGTGCCTTCTGCTTTACCCGATGAGGGATTAGAGACAGGCTTGAGAGAAGCATCTCCCTAAAGGGGCAGGAGGTGAAGCATGGTCCTTTCCGTTCAGCAATGCACTCTTATCTCAGTAATTGAGGTGGTCCATAGTTTATGGAGGCAGAACCCACGTGTGGCACTGGGTGTGTTCTGCTAAGGACTTCCCACTTAGTTTTGTGTTTGGACATTAACTCTCTTACTGAATTTAACCCATCAGCAAAATTATTTTCTGTAACCCCAGGGTACAGAGAGAAACAATTAGCTGCAGGTTTATACGGCTGCTGAAATCAGTTAACAAAATACTTCTACTCCTGTAGCAAGGAACACAAGCTTGTTTGTAATTTGCCACTCAAAAAAGAAAAAAAAAATCCAAATATATATGTAAATGAAGTGAATCATTTAAGCTCTTGTCAACTTGCCAGTTCAAACCTACTTGCTGTGGGCAGATCTCTCTTTATCATCAGAACCTGGTTGCTCACTTTGGACTCAGTCCACAGACTTTCCTTCTTGCCTTTGAGGCTATACGTAAGTAGTTAATCACACTGCAGCCAATAAATGACTCCAAGTTCCAGTAGGTCGTTAGATTTTCTTTCTTAGTAGTTCGTTACTCTTTTATCCTCTCTCCAGAAAATTCTGAGAGAAACTCCGATGTGAATATCCATGAGACTATTATGAATAGGCAAATGAGAAGATGCATCTGTTATTTATGTCTGAGGAAGAAACTGTAGCATTGATTTCATTGTATTGACTCCTAGAAATTTGCATACTGGAGTGAAATCATTTAGTTACATGGATTATGTGAAGAAAAGGGTGACTCTCTGGCTAGAGAGCTAGGCTGGAGTTATGAGCACTCTGCTCAGTGCTGTACACCTTGTTTGACCTGGGCAAATAATTCTCCTTTAGTTTTTCCACTTGTGCTAAATGAGGATAGTAATTATCCACTTCACAGAGGAGGGCATGTGGCTGAAATTAATTAATGTTTATAATGTACTTGGTTTCCCAAATGAGATTTGTAGCTCTGTTCCGAGTACAGTTATTTCTGGGTTTTGGCTTGCGTTTGTGTGTGGTGCACAAAGTTTGGCTCCAGCATAAAGGGCAGTAAGATACAGTCCTTCAGAATAAAATTCCTTGGCACTTATATAAATGCAATTAATCACTAAAGATTTTAAAACATTAATGCAGCTGGTACTGGCTTTGCTACCAAAACATAGCTACTCCCTGGAATGCAAGAACATGGCAGAAAGCTTATGGTGATTTTTGATTTTAATGCAAGGGGCAAAAAAACATTGGACTTCAAAGGTAACGGTTGTAGAAAAGGCACCCTTAGAACACAAAACGTAGCTTAAACATAGCTTGTCTGAAACCTTGGAGAGATTAATGACTGAAAAAGCTGATCGTCCAGCACTGATTTGTTGGAAGAAACTGAAATGTTAACTGAATCTCAAGTGCGTGTTTTACAGTATGCCAGTAAGTGGAGCATGTTATACCAATCAATACGCTAAAAACCACACCAATAGATGTGTACAAAATCGTGCATTTTGGTGTCTATGGTCAGAGGTTTGTGGTTTTTTTTTTTTTTAGCTGGATTCCTGTACTGTCTGTAGTGTCTGCCAAACTATTTTCTATCAATTACATACGTCCAGTAAAACCTAATAGCATGCTCCAGCCTTCAGGATATTTGCAGGAATGCAAATGCATGACAGTCCTCTCAAGAGTGAGATCCTGGTGAAAAACATATTGCTGGGAATGAGTTGCATGATGATGCCAAACAACATCAGTGTGTGAGATCCACTGATGACAAACCTGCATATGCAATTGTGCCTTGCAAGCAGCAATACTCATTTGTAGCAGCAGGCCAAGTCAAGCAGAGGCTTAAATCTTATCAGTGCAAGGGAAAATGCCCTCAGAATTAAGCATATTTTTAAGCAGTTTCAGATTGGGATGACATAAATGAGATGTTCAGCGTAAAGTATGTGTTTAAGTGCTTTGCTGAATCCAGGCCACAATGGCCAGGATCTTCACCTTTAATTGATATGATGGGTATCATCTATCAGGTGAATCACTACCTGAAACGCTGAACTCTTGAGCCAGCCCTAATGGTAGCACAGATTTTCAGATGGTTACTCTAGTGTTTTCCGAGTCCCTTTGATGCTGTCAGTGAATTCTGCTTAACTCATCTACCCAAAGAGGGCTCCAGATAACTCTTGTTTTCTCATCCTGAAGTGGGTTTTTATTGTCTAATAACTTCTCCCTGAATTTTGGCTCTGATTAGCAGTGTGCCTGCATTTTAATAAATGATCTTAAAGAGCTCCCTTCCGTCTTCCCCCAGCACTTAATTACAATGTGTAAATACGCACACAGCCCTATTACTGATGTTAATCCCAGCGCTGATAAAGCTGGATAGGATAGAATAGAAATGAATTGCAGTAAGGATAAGCACAGGTCTTTCATTAGCCCAACTAAAAGTAATCACAGATCTCTTGCTGGTAATATACATCTTCCAGATAGAGTACTAATTACTTCTGGCAGTGCTGTGCTACATCACAGAGATAACTTTATTGTAATCCTGCAGTGATCTAATGCTTTCCCATGCAGACTGCTGTTTTCCTTCCTTTCTCTCCTTGATAATGTGACCTTACAGATTTTGAGCCTTCAAACTGTATCTTGTAGTGTCAAGGCTGAAAAAAATCTGACAAGCTTTTCTTTTCCTCGCTCAAAATTTTCCTCCAATGTTGGTCATAAAGTTGTACAGAATTCAAGGAAATAAACTTGTATATTACTTGTGCCTAGGGTAATGTTTAATGCAGCATCCAATATGGTTGCAAATGTGTCCTTTACAGATAAATCAAGTACTCCTTTCCACTCAAGGAACCTGAAGTAATTCCATATGTGTTTGAGTTATCTGTATATAACGGCTAGTCTTCTCAAATTGCAGTACCTAAAAATTAAGTTCTGAAGTCCAAAGTTAGGGCCAGGCTCTCATCTCTTGAGTTCTTTTCAAGACATATGAAACTTCAAAAATAAACCTCATTATGTACTTTTAGTAAGCAGAATGAAATTCTGTTCAAAGCGATCGAGAGAGCTGGCTCTTATGTGGCCCATGGGAACCTGTAGAACTGGGCTGGTTCTTGTGGTGCATTCTGTGTGTGGTTTGTGCTTTTGGTTGTCCCTTTGGGTTTGGTTTGGTTTTTTTTTTTGTTAAAGCAGTGGGAGTTCCACCTGGAGGTGCAGTTGCATTTGTACCTACATTTTTTGTTCATTTTAAAGGCAGATAATGGGCATTGTACAGGTTGAGTGAAAAAGATAGTTGGGGACATCAAAAAGCTACAGTATTATTACTTAATATCAGGTTAAATAACTGTTTTGTTCAAGGTGGACCACCACATGCAGCATGAAGTATTCATCACCAACATATTAATTAGCAAACCTGAAAGAGCTTTCAAACCAAAGTAATAATTGTTATTATGAAACTACATTCATATGGAATTCTTTCTGTAGTTTTTGTATTTTTTGAGTACAAAAAATACAGTTTGACTGAAAATGGATGAATGAAATGACTTGTTGTCACTGCATACTTGGTCCAAAAAACATTGTCATTGAAAAATTTGCCAGCTTGTACTTACAGCCTACTTCAGAGTCCTTTAGAATACATCTCTTGCTCAGCACTAGTTTAGAAATACCAGCAGTAGTCAGCTGAGCAAGTGTAGCTGTGTGGTATCAAGTGATAAACCATGTGGATGCCCTCATCCCTGTACTATGGTGTGTGCTTGTCTCATCCCCTCACCTCCAGCTGGTTACCGTAGTGCTACGCCAGTGTCTGACTAAGCAGGCATCTAAAAGGTCCCTCTGGCTTTGAACAACGCAATGATGTGCTGTATGATTGCCAAATCCAGTCAGCACAGGGTTTCACCACTTCTCCCTGGAGACTACCTGTGATCATGTCATTTTTCCTTCTCACATCTGTTGCTAAAGCAGTTATTATGCTGTTACTGAGAAACACTGTAATTTTGAGTTACGTTTTTTGCCTGCAGATAAAAGCCCTTTCAGGGAGCTTGTGTGAATCGTTTCTATAAGTACTTGTATATGTGTGTGCAGTCACCAGAACAGGCAACTGAAGAGTACATGCTGAGAAGTAGCGTGTGAAAATTTCCTGGAGACTGGCAAGTTTCAGAGATGAGAGGTCAGTTCTTATTTACAGCTTAATAACGGGTGTTGGAGTAAATGCTGCTTTGTGATTTGGTGCCCCAGCTTGATGCTGTATTGGGAAAAAAGATTTCATTTCCAACAGCTTGACCAAATTTTTCCCTACGCCCACAACCTGTTTAGCCTTTTTTCTGTACGATGTGGTCTCATGTGCTTGTGTTAGACTCTCAGTGTTTTATGGACTTGCCTCCCTTTTCTGGCTACATAAAATACATTCTTGTGGTTTCTTGAAAGCAAAGCAGGGCTTGGTTTTTTGCCTACTCCTAACATCGCACTGATTCTTGGCTGCTTGTTTCAGATAAAAGGTTGTCTGGTATCTTACTCTTCTTTCAAATCAGAGCAATTTGGAGGAACTTGTCTATTTTGTAAATAATTCACTGTAATTACAGTTTTTCACAACATTTACAAAACTTGCATGCTGGAATGCAGTGTAATGAATCAGAAAGACATCAGTCTTAATCTGTGATAAACATGAACCCGTAAGTATCAAAAACTGAAAAATTAACTTCAGAGAAGCTGACTTCTATTTTACCTGATACCAAGAATTTAATGCTAGCTTTTGTCTATGCAGTTAGCTTTAGTATAATGGCTGCAAGTCCAGAGTAAATATTTCTGAAGTTATACAGTATTTCAAACTAACTTATTTGCATAGCACCCTATTAAAATTTCTAAAGATTAGTCCTTTCCAATTCTTATGAAAAGCTTCAGGATTTTCGCATGAAGTGGCTACAATTTGTCTTGTTTCTCTTCTGGCAAGAGTGATAACCATAACATCGTTAGGTGAGGTGTGAGCTTCTGAGGAAACCAGTGTACAGAAAATAAAATGATGGCTACTAAGAGACACCTGTTCAGCAGAGCTGTGTAGCTACAGAAATGGTGTTCTGTGATGTGAGACCTGGGGATGATATGACTGTAAGGCACGGGCTTGGAACATCTGGCCTGTTCATAGGGAAGCTTCTGAACTGCTTATCATGGGCAAGTCAATTATGACTGAGAACAGTTAGTGCTACCTTGCACTGTGTAGAGAAAGAACTGTGTCTAAAAGAGAACTGGGAACAGATGTCAGATGTCTGTGTGTCTTGCAACCAGTGTGCAGAGTGGGCAGCTCTGTGATACTCTTGCATCCTATGGGGAAGCGCCCCAAAACAGGACCTCTTCCACACACCTTTTGCAAGACGTAGCCAAAGGTTATAGGAGAGTTTCTACTGCTAGGTGCAGACCCAAAGTGAAGCACTGCTGTTCTGCCTGTGAAAATCTGACACTGAAGTGTAAGGCCTCTTCTGAGAACCATAGACTTATGTTTTAAGTCCTACTGAATTTCCAACAAGGGATTCATTAGAATCTCCCACATGAGACTCAATGCTTTGCTGACTACTGGAGAAAAGATCTATGCATCTTAGTGTGTAAATTATGAGGCTTAGCTAATGAGAGCATCTTTCTTTTGGAGAAGGTGATGGAAACTTGGGATTTAAAGTGCAAATTTATGGTGCTGATCAATGACTTTGTATGGTAGAAATTTGTTTCCTTTGCTCAGATTTTGGACTACAGGGCTGCCTAAAAATGAGATTCTTGTGTTAGCCCAAAGGCCCCGTGAATGATCCTGCAAGTCTGAAGGTAGTTTGTTCCTCCAGACTAGTGCACTGTTAAAAGTTCCTTTTGGAGTAAGAGGGGACTTTGGCACTGCTGTACATGTTGTGAGGTCATTTCATTGTAAACTCAGGAGAAAAGTTACTTCTGATATCTGATTTTAGGATTGTGATAGGTGTTGTGTCTATTTTACAGGCCAAGAGCTAATAAACACCAGTGTTATAGCCAGTGAAAATATCATGGAATGAAACACAAAGAGCGAGCTCACAAATACAGTTTAATTTTCTGTTTGAAGTTGCTGTCTCCTGCTTCTTTTGAACGCCAGCACTTAGAGTCTCTTAATCTCACCTTATCTTTCACATGATGCCTTCAGAGTTCAAAGTCAACTAGGAGATGTGATGTGCTGTTCTTATTCACTTTATATTTTTACGTGGATATCTTCATCCTTTTGTTTCCAGATAGCAAAAGCTATATCCCTTCAAAAAAGAGAGAGAGAAAAGAATGTTTGACTAGATTCAATTTATTTTGTTTCTCTTTGAGAAACAAATTTCTGGGCCCTCATTCCTTTGTTCCCTTAGAAAGAAAGACAATAGCTGCCCATGGAAGCTGTCTCATAAGTGCAAATGACAGGCTTGCAGAAGCTAGATTTGGACAGAAAAAAAATGACACGGTCTTACAGCTGCTATGAAAGGTGAATCTGTGGTTTTCATGTAACTTGCTTTATTTCTTCACTGCCTTGCATAAAATGAGATGATTTCTTCTACAAGTAGAAAGCAAGGTCGAATAACAACATTTCTGACTTAACACATTAGGGTGAGGTAGGAAAAAAAATCATTTCTTCAGTCACAAATGTTTTCAGTTGCCTAATTCACTAGTGAGAATGAGGGAAAGAAACCCTGCTGGGGGTCTGGGTCTCTGTAACTGTGGTGGCTGGAATAAATAATGGTACCTTGGAATAGATGGCTGTTTGAAATTGTAAGAATTGGGCAGCTCGTGGGGAACTGATTGTGTATCCGTTGCTGTAGGGGAATTTCACTGTGTGTTTTCATGTTTTGTTGGTTTGCTGTATTATCTAGAGGGGGAGAAGGGAAGGATATAGAACACTTCTAAAGAAAATGGATAAGCAGTGGAAACAGCTGTTTGGGATTTTTAAAGCTGTTGAATAATTCAATTTGATTTTCTTTAGGAATAGTGAATGAGACCATGTCTTTTTAATGTAAAAATAGACAAGTTCAGTTGAGATTGAACAGTGCACTTGAAAGGAGTTTAGATTGCTTATTTCTATTCTAGCCAAATCATCAGCATTTAAAAGCAATTTAATAACCTGCAGTCATAATAGTCTATTTACTTAAGAAGAAAAAAAAGAAAAAAGAAACTAAATATGGCATTTTGTTTAGTAAGTAGAAAGTATTTTATTTAATTGCAGAGCAGTTGCCCTCAATCTAGAGACTGCTGACAGGGTACAATATAGCTGAGCCTGTAAACCTGTGCTAAAATTCCCTTGCATATTTAGATGTTTTTATATAGCCTACTGGCAAAGTACTCTCTAAACTTGTATGGCTGTGTTGACAAAACAGGGAATTGCACTTCTGTGATGAAGCTGCACTGCTGTCCCTTGACCAGGTTTGACCAACACAACCAGTGTATCTCTTAAGTGCTCCCTTGGGGAACTCTGTCTACAGAGAGGAAATTGCTGGTCAGTTAAGGCAGCTAGGCAGAAACACATCTAACACTGGATTAGATCTTATGCTAAACTGAGAAAAATACTTTTCCATCAAAATTCAGAAGATATAAATGTCTTGATTTGCACCTAAAAGCCCAACAAGCTCTCAGTCTTGAATGAAAATACTTGACATTTTTGAAAGTTTTTAATCTGTTGCATTTATTTATTTATTTCCTCTGGTGGCTTTCACAGAATAACGGAATGGTGGGAGATGGAAGGAATCTCTGGGGTTCATCTTTTCCAGAACACCTGCATATTCACCTAGAGTAGGTTGCATGGGATTGCATCCAGATAGGTTTTGAAAGTCTCCAGAGAAGGAGACCTCTCTGGGCATCCTGTTCTAATGCTGTTACTCTCACAACAAAGAACTTTCTCCTTATGTTCAGATGGAACTTCCTGTGTTCTAGTCTATGTCCACTGCCCCTCATCCTATTGCTGGGTGCCACTGAAAAGAGACTGTCCTTTAACCCTCTTGACACCTACATCCTTCCTTTTACTATTCCATTTTCCTACTAAGTTTTCCTATGTTTATTTTCTTTCTTGCCAAGTAATGTAGGAAAAACAAGAGCCAAGCACAGTGACTATTTTTTCCTATTTCCTATAATTGCTGAGACTCGCAGATTTTTGTTTTGTGCCCTCTAAACTTCTGCTCCCCAAAACACAAAGAACCCAATATGCTTCTGAATCTTTACTGTGAGTTGCTGGTTGTGCATGGGGAAGGAGGAACTGTATTAATCAGCTCTGTTGGTCATCTAGAAACAGTAATTTGCTCCTGTATGAGTGCAAACTGCTTGTCGCTGTAGTGCTACGGCCCTTTGCTATCTATTTGCTACTTTTTTCAGTGTGCTTGAAGGTAGAAATCAGAACTTTGGTCCTATGAAGTGAAAAAGAAGACAGTTAATTTTCTATTGAACAAAACAGCAGTATCTCTGAAATGAACACGAGTGTCTGGAAACAAAACCTGGTCTACTGCCCTTCTTCTTACCAGCCTTTCAGTATCAGATACTAAAAGCTTTAGGGCTACGTTAAAAAAATTTTAATGGGATCACTGCATAAAGAACATGTTCTTGCAGTGCCATGTCTAATTAATTGGTGCATGGGATTAGTGTAATTGCCAGTGCAAGCTGGGTGATTGGGTGTGGAAATTATGACTTTGACTTCCTCATCTGTACAAGCTGCAATGAAAATTGGTTGCACTTCATTCACTTAGTGGTCTTTTCCATAACAGCTTATCCTCTGGTGCCGGTGAGCTCGCTCAGTGGGACTGGTCACTCTTTTGCTGTGGCGGCACGTGGTTTCAGAAGTGCAAGGGCAGTAAGCACAGTGGGTCTGGAAAAGACAATGACTATCGGAGTTTTCCCCTCAACAGCCAGTGCTCTTCAACCCAGAGCTGCTCTATTCCATCTGGAGTTTTTGCACACAGCCTCCCAATTAGAGAGGTGTGTTCTTGAGCAATTCTAGCTTGCATAAATTTTCACCTGTGAATGATGTTAGTATTTTAATGCTTCTGACTGAACAAGAATGAAGACAGTATGCTGCAGCAGTGTCACTTGCCAGTTCCTACAGGAACCTACAGGAACTTACTTCCCCTTTGTGGAGGAAGCATGACGGGGGTTTTGCAGAGGCATGGTGGTGATTATTGGGGGGGGTTCTGCGGTGCAGCAGCATCAGTCTGCGCTTTGTGTGGTCTACAGGAAGGACTGTGTTCAATTCGTGCTCTCTGCCACGCAGAAAGTTCCCTGCCACTGCACTAGTTTGAAATGAGCAGCCACTTTGCTGTCTGCGTACAGAGGGAGGAAGGAACAGGGAAAACTGGGAGGAAACGAACAACAGAAAAGTCTTTGGCTGTCCCGGACTGCAGGGTGTCTGCCTTTTCCTGGTGAGGTCTGTATCAGTCAGCCAGAGTTATTGCCTCTTCATCTGTTTCTTCTCAAGGAAAATGTTCTGGTTCATTTCATGCTGATATTTTCTGCACCTTTTCAAACTGTGTTAGAAATTTTAACATGGAGCTAACAATAAATAACACATTTTCTCTGTGAAGGAAGCTAAAGCAAAAGGACCTAAGTTCTTTCTTTGGGAAATAATATGACATTTTCTTTTTCAGCCTATTTTTGCTTTAATCATCTTCTAAAATGCTTAACTTTTTTTTTTAATAGAAAAAAACTGGTTTAAAAAGAATA
The DNA here is from genome assembly GCA_028565055.1 of Phoeniculus purpureus. NCBI lineage: Eukaryota > Metazoa > Chordata > Aves > Bucerotiformes > Phoeniculidae > Phoeniculus > Phoeniculus purpureus. The sequence goes on along the minus strand of JAOXOE010000632.1, from coordinate 19,821,343 downwards.
AGACAGTTTTTACAGAAAGATTTGACTGGTTTAGCAACATGTCACTCAGTTAGAGCTGAGTAGTCTTTAATCTTTAGATGCATTTGTGCAGCAATAATCCCTTTTAAAATGATAGGAAGCTCATTACCTAAAGCTGAATTTTATTTTGAGTTGTCACAAGTGAATCTACAGAGCTGGTACCTCTTCGTATTGGCTGTAACATACCCCAGAAGAAGGAGAAGCCTCTGTCTGGTAATGCTGTGCCTTTATGGGGGTTTTTGAATAGTGATGCTGTAATACAATGACAGCTTCCAGGTTCATGAGACACCTTCCAGATAAAAGCTGTATGGGTTTGTCTCTGCTTCATGAGAAAACTTTTTTGAACCAAGTTTCTATCTTTTCAACACAAATAGAAGGTTCCATATAAATATCAGAAGAAACTTCTTCACAGTGAGGGGGTGACAGAGCTCTGGAAAGAGGGGTTGTGGAGTCTCCTTCTCTGGAGATGTTTAAAACCCACCTGGATGTGTTCCTGTGTGACTTGGTCTAGGT
>JAOXOE010000632.1:19783418-19820712 GCA_028565055.1 Phoeniculus purpureus | reverse complement strand
GTGGAGTCTCCTTCTCTGGAGATGTTTAAAACCCACCTGGATGTGTTCCTGTGTGACTTGGTCTAGGTGGTCCTGCTCTGGCATGGGGATTGGACTAGATGGTCTTTCGAGGTCCCTTCCAGTCCCTGATGTTCTGTGATTCTGTGAAATGGGAGATAAAGTATTTTTAATTTCATAACACTGCATGTAATTTCATCAAGGCAACTCTAGTACAACAGATACTGCAAGACGTGTCATCAGGGAGCTTTCTCGTAATGGAAGTATGTACAGTGTTGCTTCACAGTCAGCCTCCACTATCAGCTGTGTGTCTTCTCTGAGCTTGGTGCAAATACTATCAGTGCTGTCCTTTACAAATTAGGAAGTGGCTTATTTTAGTTTTTCTGACAAATTTAATTTTACTAAGCTCAATACGTACTTCAAAATTTTTCTTTCGTTTGGGGATATGGATTAAAATTTCTCTGCAGTGCAAAAAATAAATAAGCAAGGGAAAGGTCTTGAAGAGGTTCCTGTAGTTTGTACAATTTTTTGGAGTCTCCTGGGCTTAATGCAGTTTATGGGGTGGAGAAGTTGCAGTCCTTGGGTATGTCACCTCTTTCGTTTGGGCTTTCCTGGTTTTGTGTGTTTCTTAGTGAAGTGAATGCTTCAGCAAAGGTTATGAGAGGTGATAATTAACGATGATCTGCTGCTTTTCACTGGCTAAAGATCTTGTCCTTGCAGTGCATTGCTCAGGTGGTAGGAAGTTCTCAGAATGTCTTACCCTCCCTGAATGACACCCCCAGGTGATGGAAGTTGTTTGTCTCCTACCTCTTTAATCTTTTTGGGGGCACATACACTGCTCACAGTGCTTATGGTACAAAGCTGAGCTACCTGGTTAACAGCTAGCCAATCTACTTTATTAGTAAAGGCTAATAATCTACTTTCCCTGCTGAACTTTATGGAATAGGTAGCTAAGGATAAAGTTGGTAGGTGACATGAGGAGAATATTTTTGTTCCATAAGACGTATTTATTCAGTTGCTTGGATAGCTCAAAGGCAGAAATGCAGAAATACCATTGTCCCGGAGAACAGGTGTTAAGCAGAAGAAGTGGTGGGGAAAAAAATCCCATGTGCTTCCCCAGAGGCACACGTGTCAGATGTAAAACTTAAGTAAAAGGGAATGGAATATAGAACTTCATTCCAGACCTGTGCCCTGATAAATGGCTGACTAAGTATAAGACAAATTAGTTTTGTCAAGGGGTCAATGAACTGGTGACCGGGTTGAGAGTTTCTGAAATAATTTAGAGGTTTCTCTGCTATAATAAATGAATCTGTGATATTTTCTAGTGTGTTGGGGGACAATAGCTTGCAGGTGAGAGAAGAATGGGAGCAATGTCCAGCTTTGAGACAAAATCTCTAAACCCCTATGTTGGTCAAAGCCTAAGATAGATTGGTGTGCTATAAGATAAAGCTTAGTGAGGTTGAGGGGAAAGATTGGTGGGCTAGAGTATGGGAATGTATGCTGGAAAATCAGAAATGTGGTGAGAACAAGATGCTTATTTGGCTGTAGGTTTGCATTCAGAAATAAAATGTTTCTTTCATAGCAAAAAAGTGTCTGAGGGACGACAACAAGGGTGGAGAAGTCATTTTCAATCAGTTGGGTGCTTCTCAAATTAAATTTCTAAACCAATGCTCTAGTGCTCCCAGGTTACCTGTGACTTGCAAGAGCTTCAAGTATCTTGGATCCCTTGTCACACTCTAAGAGATAAATCTTGCCTGTAGAGCTTGGGAATCAATACTTCTGTATTTATAGGAAGGAACTCGTATGAGAGAAACATACTGTGGAACTGTCCTGGTTGTCATACTACAGCGGGAGGAACACCTAGAAATCTTGAAACCCTGAAGTTTTAAGACTTAAACATTTGTACTACAGAATCTGAGTGGTCCAGAAGAGCTCAAAATACAGTCCTCCAGCTTTCCTTGTTGAATTAATGCAGCTGATAAAATGATAAACTTTTGTGCAGTCTGAGAGGAGCGGGCCACACCTGGAGGTAGGGGGCTTAATTTTATTGATAGGCACATTTTTAACAACCTTAATAAGGGATATGGCAAAACCAGCAAGGGAGTTGAGATGTGTGGCTTGGTTCCATAATCAGGATGAATACCCATAAAGAGATCCTCCTTGCACCTCTTGCACCTTGTGCTAATCAGCTTTTAAGAGCTGAGCATTTGGTCCAAAACACAGCTAAGAGTTAAAGCAAGTGAAGGAGAGACAAGCGAATGCTTTTTTTAGTGATCCAAGATACTCTAACCAGTGGGAATAATCAAACTCGTGCTGTTTCTTACCATCATGTCCAAACCACCATGTCCAAAAGGATGTTGTCGACGTTGTCCTTTCACAGGAAGATTTTAATCCTCACTATTCAATCTAGAAGAAACAGACATCATAAAAAAATTCAGTGGTTTTGGTGTTGCAGTTCTGGTAAATGGACTTGCACCCAGTAGCATTTTGTTCTTGTTCTTGCCTTCTACTGAGAAAGGAAGTCAGGGTCTGCTTTGAATTTTTCACTCCAAAGGCACTGCATGAAACCTAAAACTTAAGTAGTCTTTATATAGTAAAATGAGAATATCGTCCCCTACATCCCATTTGATACTAAATGAGGAGAAGGAGAAATGGAGCTGAAAGTCACAGGACTACTATGTTTCTCCTACACTTCTTGCCAAAGCCTTGAGGATATAGGCAGAAGGCAGCTTAGGTCTGTTATCCTTCAGATAATAAGATCTTTGTCACACATCTAAGTGGGTTAATAAGGTTTCTGTGCATTGGTTTGTAATATGCTTTGACTTCCTCCTCCTTTTGAGTTAGATTTCTGATAAAACGTGTGCCAGGGTAAAGAGGATACGTGAGGTGCAATGATGACAACATCCTGCCCTTTTATTTTAAGAGATTAACTCTCTAAAGAAAATAGACATTTGTCTTTTTTTCTAATTTTATGAGTAGGAGGCAGCTAAAATCCAGCAAGTTCTCTTTCTGACACATAGGAAGGCGCTCAAGTCAAAATGTCTTGTAATTACAAAGTCTTGATGTCTTTATAACCCTTTTTTGGTTTGTCCTCTTTTTATTCCCCTCATCCTTCCTCAGGCTCATCCTTCAGGCTCAGAGTCCTGAAAGGGTGCAGTTCCTCTCCCTCATTGCTTGGTGGAAAACCTCCACTTGTTCCACTAGATTTAATCTCCCCACTTTTTTGCCTCCAGCATGGCTAAAAAACAGAGCAAGACACATATGATAGTGGAGCTTGCATCACCTGGAAAGGTGAATAGGGCAATGAGGGCCTTTTTCAAGAATAAAAACCATAGGGTTTGGGCTTTTTTTTTTTTTGGCTGTTGTATGTGGCAGGTGTCATTTAATACTAACAGCTCGCTTGGTACTTCAGGTAGTTGTGAGCCTGGCTACCAGCTCATGCAGATAACTCGTGAGCTAGCTCAGGTGTAGCTGATTTTATTATTTTACTGTGTTTTATTTTATGACTAGGAGCTAAGTAACAGGGGAGTTTGTCCTGTATGGGTTTATTTTTCCTCCAGTCCTTCGTATTCTTCAGCTTTACCTATGTGCGTACGGCTGTGCTCTAAATAAGATCGGGAGAGCGAGTGTGATCTAAGTTTTCTCTGAAGGACGGCTCCCTCTAATCAAGTGGCTGTGCCTTCCCATCACAGCACTAGTTTCAGGTTTCTCAGACTATGAATCCTGTCTTGTGGCTAGGGACGGTTGCATCATTTTGATGCAATAGACACAGGTTTAGTCTTTCTGTGTTGATGACTATGACCATGCAGTTTCGTTTTAAGGTTTGTGTGATCTTCTTGAGGAAAATTTGCATCCCTGCTGCAGGTCATCAGATGTTCTCTGTTTCCCAAGGTGTTGTCTTGCCAGAACTAATTTCATGGGGATCTCTAGGTTGAAATGCACCAAAAGGTCCCACTCAGCGGATGTGGCTTTTCAAGGTGCAAACTTAATTCACTGCTGTTGTGTCAACACTTTTACTTGTTACTAGGGTTGCCCAGGCTGACTGTCAGTGTTGATGATGCCAGTGGAAGTTTTGTTTTCACCTGAGGGCTGTAAGTTGGATGAGGGACCATGGGGAAAAGAAAAAGGAACAACCTGTAATTCCTGGTTTACTGACAAGTTTTTGGGTTGTGGGTTGTTTGGAGGGTTTTTTTGAGTGTGCTTTTTTTCCAAAAAAAGAAATAGGAGAAGAATCTTACCTTGAATGTACTGCACTTCTTTAGCAGTTGGTTTTGACTAAGTCCTCTTCTCTTCACCAAGATACAACACTTCATTCTGACAGCATCAACCTGCTCCAAGAATATAGAGCCCCAGTGAGAACAGACCTTTAAGAGGAATTTATATCCCAAGTTTGAAATGTGCACTTTATATCTGTTATGATCCCTGGGTGCTTGTTAAGGGATTACTTACATCTTACCATTCCAAGTTTCTCTCCATAAACAAATGAAACCTTTGGTTTCAAGGTTCAAGGAATATACTCAAATGAAACATGGTTTAACAGCTCTTTGGGGAGAAGGAGATAAGGTGGGGAAGTGAAGAATTGATGTCCTGTTAACTGTTTCAATTTTCCACCTTGAATTATTGACAACATATGACATTACAACCTTACAAATTACTGTCTATAAACAGCTCAGAAAATATGACCTTTGCATTACAATTGGTCTCAAGATGCCTTCCAGCTTATTACAAACAGCTGCTGCTGGCATATTTTGTTGCAGCTGGAGTGGGTGAAAGAAGGGGCTGAGAAACCTTTCTTATGTAATCAGACAAATCTCAGATGACAAAAATGTACCAGGTGATGGCTGAAATAGTTCTTTGAGAACAAGCTCACTCCTCTGGAGTTTTGGGGTTATCTAATATTCAGTAATTAAGACATTCAATTAGTTAAGATTAGTTGTCCTTACTTTCTGCTCCGTCTCTTTCCACAACAAATGGTAATTCTGTTCATAGATTCTAGAAAGCCCGATGTTGCTGTTAATTCCTCCCACTTCCTTGACTGTGGTGACCAGTGACTGCAAGCTGAATGGATGGTTTGTCTCACTTGTTCGTGGCAAACCAAGTGCACTGAATTCTTGCTTTGTTTTGTTGTTCATGTGATTAGCACACAAACTAAAGTGAGGGTTGTGCTGGATTTGACCTTGAGATTTCCACTGATTTGGGAGAAGCTGAGAACACAAGGACTTGATTTTTGCATCTTTTCTTCTTAGTGCTATCAGGAGCAAATTAGTGTTGGCAACCAGAGAGTTCATAAGACATTTTCTGAACCCTAGGCCTGAGCCAAATTAATTTCTAATGTAATTCCATTAACATGCAGTTGGCATAAGACGAGACCTACCACGTTTGTCCATGGATTGATGCATTTCATTGTCATTTGTTAGTGTAAGACGCGTAAGGAGTGCTAGAAGAGTGCTTTGGGAGGAACTGGTGTTTGGGAGGACTGGTGTCTCCTACGCAGTGCAACAAAACACTCTGCTGAATCAAATTCATCTTTGTCTACTCAGTTACTGAGAAACATACTTTGTGTCTGCTAGCGCAGAGTTGTTTATCTCTGACTGACAATCAGTTGAAAAAGTGTGTGTTCCCTTCTATGTTGGTGCAAAAAGTAGGATTGCAAGACTGGAAGTGTAAAACCTGGGTTTGACTCATGCTCTGCTAGAGCTAGACAGGATGGAAGCTGTGATTTAAAGTTAGAGGGGGTCAGGACCTTAGGATGTCCATCTCTCTGTGTGTTAGAGAACAGGGAAGAATAATTTAACAGTGAGGACCCAAGTGTTCCCCCCACCTGTAACAAACTCTTTTAAACTTTGCATGCTTGGTGTGTGTAATAAAATCAACCTATTTCACACAGCTGGTGTTAGGAGCTCTCTGAAAACAATTGATGTTTTCAGGGTGTTTTTGAAATCTCAAGATGAAAGACACTTATGGTCATAAGTTTCCTTACCCCTGCTGCCCCAAGATGAAAGTTTTACCTTAAAGATCCTTTCTTTCCCCTGAGGTGAGAGGGAGGCAGTCTGTTATTGCAGGGACGTCATCCTTATCTCTGTTGTAGTTGCCTGGTGGCCATGCAACGTTACTCAGTAATTCTGCCAAGCAGTGTCTTTTCCTTGTGACAGAGTGCTAAACAGTGATTTATTGCTTGAACACGCATTGCTTTCATGAAAGTGATTTGTTTAAACAACAGTAAAGTGCTAAATACATAATTCATTTCATGCTAATTTTTAACTTTTGGTGTTGTCATGAGCTCCAGAATAAGCGATCTGGGTATTGTACACGCACCGTGAATTTCAGCTTTTTGGTTGTGTGCATCTTCCAGTCTTTCCCAGCATACGGTTCCTTTCCCAAGGAAAGACATCTATTTTCAGTCTTTCTCAATTTTTGTGCCTTTCATTGTATCTTTCCTCTTCATAATTTCTTCAGACAAAGCGTGATGAATTATGTTTGAGCAGAGACTTGGGTTACTGTTTTGATAAGCACTGTGTAGGTTTGGAGTTTATGGACATTACTAAATTGAAATCTAAATTTCAGGTATTTCGCAGCCTTAACAGGAAGGAATCTGCAAAACTGTAGCTTGTGAAGTAGGATCCCAATGGCTTGCATGAAGTCTCTTCTTGTCACTTTCACTGAGAGATTCCCTGGTGTCTGCTTCCCTCTCATCTGTCAGTGACTACACTGGAGTGCTGGTTTACATGTAAGATCAGGTGTCTGACAAACAAATAAGCTTTTCCTTGTAGATGTGTAGGCTTTCCAAATTTGCTTCAGAAATAGCTTCTCAGCACTGAAAATCTTTGTCCCGTGGCAAAGCCCAGAGTCTCTGGAATGTCTCTGAGCATTTCAATAGCCAGCCCAAGAGCCGCCCAGGCACAGAACAGCTTAGTGCTTTTCTGCAGCTGACCCCTTCCCCTTGCTGGGTGTCCACTCTAAATCGCTGGCAGGAACTGCATGTTTAAGCTAGAGCTGCTGATTGACAGGGAACATAATAGGGTGTCAGAGAAGAAATTTACTTGCAAGAAGCTTAGGGCTTCACCCCTTCTCTGGTCCTAATTCTGAAATAATCCCCAAAGGCCTATGTGGTTATTCAGAGAAGTGAATAAACAGAAGGCTGCATTTCCCTCTTGAAACATGCACAGACCTCTCAGGGTAATGGCTTTTGAGCATCAATGCAATTATAGTGTGTAATCGATGCTCTCTATACCAACTTTTGTCTTCTGAAATGAAACCTTGTCTCTTTCTTAACTACTTGCCTTTGTGTTTCAAGATGACAGGCAGTTTTTTCCCTTGTTTTTGTCCTGCTTCCCCTCTCTCCTGCCTGTTCTGCCACTGGAAGAAAATCTACTGTTACTTCAGAAACTGAATATCTCTGCCTTTTTTTCCCCATACCATAATTTGCTCCCTGGAATTTCCTTTTCCTCTAGTTTATTTGGGATGGGTGGGGTTTTTTTAGTTCATTTATCACATGTGGAGCTGCTCAGAAATGTTTCCATGGAACAGATTCTCACTGAATAAAAGGGGAATTTGTGAAAATGTATTTTGGAATTGGAAAAAAAGGCTCTAAGCAAGGAATTAATTTCCCTTTATAAGTTATTCAGCATGTCAGTGGTTAAGGCATTTTTCTGGAATATGGTGAGCCTAGGTTTGGGTCCATTTCAGAGCCAGAAGTAATGACTCTGTCTTGACCTTTGGGCTTTAGGCATTACAGAAACACAGTTTCTTTGCTTTGGTGGTGGTAGTAGTATTTTAAATTGTCTTTAGACCGTAACAAATTTGTTTCATCCTGATGACAAGCACAAAGACTGGGGCTGGCTTTAAAAGATTTGAGGGAGACAGATGCATCATTTTGCATCGTTTTGCTTCTCTTTAATATAAACTGTATGAGTGTCTCCCCTGGAATCATCCCCATGCTAGGGACCCCTGCAAGCTGGGTACAGTGGAAACTGCCATACATCTTCCTGTACTGTTTGAATTGTATGAGGCTCAGGAAGAACATACTAGTATCAATGATTGGCAAACATTGAATTTTTAGCCTATGGGTGTTTTGTATCGATGCCAAAAATACAAATAGCTATAAACAGATTTAGGCAAATTCATGAGGTCTAAAGGTCATACTTGGCCTTATTGCTTCTCTAACAGGGGCTAAAATTGCATGCTTGGGAAAGCTTGCACAAACGTGATGCTATATGTATTTGCATTTCCCTAACTGACCTCAGTGCACATCTCTTCCCCAACAACCTCCCATCTCCCCTTGAACCAATGTGAAATTTTCAGTGCAGGCAAAGTAGAGTGAGTGGGATGGAATTTTTCAACTCGTGGATGTGTAGGATTTTGGACCTCCTAGTTTCACTTGCTGGCCTAGGTCTCGTGTACTGAAAAACAGTGAACAATCAGTCTGGCACACTTGTGACTTTACAGAACTCTCCTTTGTTGTCTCTTGCATTGAGACTTGGAGCAATTTCTCAGTAAAAAAAGGCCATTTCATACCTTTGATCATCCTTGCTTTCTTTCTCTGATCCTTCTCCTATTAGGTACAGTAGCTGCAGTAGTCTTTTAATTGGGAAGAGTGCAATCTGCTGGTTTTTATTTTTTTTTTTTTTTTTTTTTTAGTAAGGGGTCAAGTCACCCTCTGAGGCAATTTTTAATGCCTTCTCTCTAAATTTCTGGTGTAATCTCCTGTCACAGGTTTGGGTAGTGGGCACAATCAGACCAGACCAAATTTCTTTCCATTGAAGGATGCAGAAAAGTGATGGGAGTTTTACTTTATTGATTCTTACTAATAAAGACACTGGTGAAATAGATGAATTTATGAGTCTATGAAATGGAGAGTTGGAAATCTATCTGTGACTGTGTAGCTGTCTTCCTCTGTCATCAGTTTCCCTGTACCTTTGCCTGCTGATGTGTTTCTGTAAGGCAGCCTGTGCTTCTGCAGTCCATATGGGAAGCAAAGCCTTCATGTCTCCATAGTTGTTGGTACTTGCATAGTTATTAGAGACCATGATACTTGCTGACTGGTTAAAAAGAAGCTAAATAGTAATAATACAAAGAACAAGATGTGTACAAGTAATTTGCCCTAAATAATGAGTTCTCTCAGGTTGACTTTTTTATTCATGAGCAGCCTGTAAAATTCTCAGTCATGAATTATTCAGACTTATTTGTGAATTTATTTGAAAACACTTGCTCACATAGCTGCCTCACCAAACAGCTCATTGAGAATATTTCTGTCTTCTGGTTGTGTTCCCTCCTTTTTTTGACCCGAGTCGTAAAGCCTTGTGCTATTCTAGGAAAGTAGATGAAGAAGGGAACAGGTTGTTCCTGGTCAATTACAGCAGATTAACAAGCTTGGGAGAACTGAACTTAGTGATTCTTTGTTGTTGACTTATGTTCCTGTTAAACAGGCAATGGAAATGATCTCTAGAGTTTAATAAGGGATTCATGGATCACTGCACATGGAGGTGTACTTAAACTGTCTTGATGGTGCATGAATATTTGTTTCTCTCTTCCTAATTAGAAGGTGGTGTGACAGTTTCATCAGGAGAGTCTTGTAAAGGATAGTTCCACCATTGCAATTTTTTTGTCTAGCTATGTTTCTTACAATACCTTATTAACAAAATATTGCTGTGTTGAAGACTGCTTGTGTCCTGTGCCTGTGTGAGACAGACTTGAGACCTAAACTTGTGCCACAATAGAGCAACCAAACTGCACAGATGATGTTTTCCATCCCAAAAACTCTGGATGTGTTGCATGCTCCTTGCACAGATGGAGAGCACCACAGGAGTAGGAACATTCTTGTTACTGCTCTTTTCTCAAACTGTGGCACATCCAGATGATCAGGTCGCAGTGTAGAGTGTGTAGCTGGCATCTCACTGAAACTAGAAGCTTTATAATTTTACTAGTTCTGATACAGGACTAATGTTGGAGGTTGGAGTTCATGAAGACCCATCTCAGTCATTGTGTGGTAGAAATTAATATGCTCCTAAGGCTGTGGCTTGAGACAGAAAAATCTGTGGTGCTGGACAAGAAGTCAGGACAGAACAGCAACCTGAGAGCTTTCATTCAGTTGTGAGAGTGGTGGTGGTGTTGTTTCTTTTCTGGAACTTTATTGGTCAGGTAGAGAGGTCTGATCACTGTGCTAACAATCTGCAGAATAAACAGAATATCAAACTGATTCAGAAAGCTGCTGTAAGTGGTCTGCCATCAGGTATTAGAAATATTTTATCATTTGCATCTCTTTAAAATTATTTCAATGAAGTGTTGAGTAAGGAGCATGGTGAAGCCATGCTGACTGTCCCTAATGACCCTCCTGCCCTTGCTGTGCCTGGAGACAGCGTCAAGGATAAATTGCTCCATCACCTTTCCTGGGATGGAGGTGAGGCTGACCAGTCTATAGTTACCTGGGTCCTCCTTCTTACCCTTTTTGAAGATTGGAGTGACATTTGCTATCCTCCAGTCCCTAGGCACCTCTCCTGATCCCCATGACTTAGAAAAGATGATGGAGAGTGGCTTAGCAATGACTTCCGCTGTCTCCCTTAACACTCACTGGTGCACCCCATCTGGGCCCATGGGTTTGTGCACATCCAGTTTGCTCAACTTATGCCTAACCCAGTCCTCATCAACCAAGGCAAATGGTAATCAAACCTTAAACATATTGTTCCAGTCCATGTCCTTGTTTAGCCTAGCTTAAGTACAGACACGTTTTAACATAGTCCTCACACTGTGTTCCCAGGAGTAAATCTGCAGTTGTCAGTGTTTGATGCAGGGGGTTACAGATCCCTGACCTAGCCGACTGTTTGCTGGTTCAGGTACTGGTGTCTGTGTAGCTGTGGCTGGTAGCTCAGTGTTGGTTTGCTTGCTTTCTGAACACATCATTAGCAGCAGATGAGTTACACAGCCACAGTGTAGCCTGTCACTTCCTTCCCAGTGTGTTACAAAGCTGACCGGCAGCAGTTTGCTTTCTTTCATTCACTCCCTTCCTGGCCAGGTAGTTCAGCACTGTCTGATGACACTGAATATTTTCTACTGTGGGAGAAAAGGCAGGTTAAAGGTAATTCTTGCCTTACATTTGGAACTAGTGCTGCAGTAAAGGATCAGCTTTGGCCAATATACTCTGTGGGAGACTTGCTAGATGTATTTGTAGAGCAGTAAAAAACAAGGTCAAGACAAAGATTTAAGCGGGTACTAAACCTGGGTCAAAATGGCATGGAAAGGTGCAGTGAAACAGCATGGACCAGCGCAGGTCTGGGGAAAATTTACTTATTCCTACCCTAGAATGTCTCCCAAGACAGCAAAGAGTCTCCTAGAGCCTAACCTGTCAAATTCACAGAGCTGTCTCTTCTGTCCCGCCACTGACTTCCATCTTGAAACCTTCACGTCTTGAGGCTTAAAAAGCAATCACCGGTCAGGAGTGATTAACAAAGAGCATTTTTCTGGGAAATAAGTATTTGGTTTGAAGACAAACCTTAACAGTGTCTGTCCTACCTGGAATAGCAAGAGGAAGCTGGTTTCCTTTAGGAGATGGGTGAGGCAGATGTAAGTATTTTTGGAAGCGTGTCGTTTCCCAGGTGAGTGGGAAGCCTTCTGCCACTTCCTGCCCTGCTAGGGCTTTTCCACTTTTTCATAAGTGAGTGAAAACCTTTCTAGCACGACACCTCATGGCCAGAGCACTTACTGGGGATGTGGTAAGCCCAGGATCAAATATCTGTTGCTCTGAGCTACCCATGCAGGAATGGTGTTTTGTGCCTCCTCTTCCCTGTCTGGTAAGGCAGAATAACCGACTTCAGCTGCTGATTCTAATGAAGAACAGACTTCCTGAGATCTTGCATTTCAATGCAGTAGGAAAGGTTATCTCTGCTCACAGCAGAGCTGGCATAAGGCTGGATTTTGTGTTCCTTTTCATTGTATCTCTAGTTTGCTTGTTGTTCTTCCTCTTGTTAGCTTGCATTGATTTGTAAGTGGCAAAGAAGGTAAAGAAGCACACTTTCCCAGGAAACACAAAAAGGAAGGACTAAGCAAGTGAGATGATATTTTTCATTCCATTACTGTGTTTCACAGCCTCTATTCTGACATTTAGAACAACATAATATGTATGTCTCTGTTCATTAGGTTCCTCAGTACTACACAGTGACAGCCACAGAGAAAAGGAAAAAAACCCCAGAGAAACAGTCTTAAACATGAACTAACCTTTGCAGGCTAAATAACAAAGAAATGAGAACAGCAAATGAAAAGTGTATTTTTGAAAAAGTAAATATAGCAAAAATCATGGCCCTGCATAAGTTATTCAAATATCATCACAGAGGGGAAAAGAGAACGCTGAACTCTGGGGCAGAAAGAACGGATTTTCTGCCCAATGACTGGCTTGTTCTATGCACGTGTGTTTGAGCAGATCCATTGCTGGTTTCTGAACCACGGTAAATGACACAAAGAGGTTGCTGAAAGTGTAGATGTGCTTACGATATTCAGGAATTGATACAGGCGTAGAAAAATGAGAGAGATTCCTGTAGAAAGTCCTTATCTGTTTTGGACATGGGGTACCCGCACTAAGTGGAGATAGCTAACCTATTATCCAACAAACTGTTGTGTATGTGTGTGTGCCACAGTGTGGTGTCAAATACAAATTACAAACACAGCTTGGAATTATTAAAAGTTATGTTTTTGCCCCAAATTTACCAAGAAGCCAGAATATAGCAAGGTTGTTTGGGGTTCTGGGTTTAGCTCGTCTGCAACTAATGCTCACATTTGGATACCTCCAGAGGTGCCTCTGTAGAAGGGCTGTTAGAACTGCTTTAAAAAGTAGTATGAAGGAACATGTCTGGGTCCTTTTTCCCCCCTCATCAAATGCAAGGAAGCTACATTACTCTAAGATTGCTGGGGTTTTACAGGAATTTCTGGGGAAAGGAAAAACAGACACTTCAGCTCTCTAGCAATGAAATATTTTGGTTTATCATTTCGGTATTAATTTTGTTGTCATTTCTTATACTTTTGGGGATGTTAATTACATTTTTGGGGTCTCGAGCAAGACAATGAAAACTATCAATGGAGCTTTCTTTAATGGAACTTTTGGGATTTCTGAATTTTCCTCAGTTGGACAAAAAGGAAAAATCTGAGCAATTTGTGAAGAATAAGTCTCAGTCTGTTTAGCCCCAGTAATTGCACGCTCCTAATCTTACTATTCTATAGAATTAACGTTATTTTAATGCTTGGGTTTTACAGAAAGGGCGAGTGTTTCTTGATTCTTCTGTGATCTTCCCCAGATTACATCAGCTAGTGTCAAAGAGTGGAGGAAATAACCCCAGTGTTTTTTCCTATTTAGTCTTTCCAGTTTTCTGTGCCTGCTATGTTTGGGTCTGCTTCTAAAACTACCAGATGTCAAAATATTCATCAGGGAAAATATTCATTAGTTATTTACATCTCTGATTCCTCTGGCAAGCAGAGGAGGAGAGAGCCAAGACAAGACAACAAGGCTTGGAAAAAGATGTAAGAAACTGTCCAGCTGCTTTGCAGATCCAAGGTTGGCTCAAAGCTGTGGGACTGTGCAATTCCCTCATCGCAGTGAAGGACTCCAAGCAGTTCTCTGCGCAGGCTTACACTGAACCTCTTTCAGTTCACCGTTACCCTTCATCAGGAAGGGTTATCATTCAGGAAGGCATTGTTCACACACCCCTTCCTTTTTCCTCACACCTCAATTTTTATTTATTTGTCAAGCAGGGCAATTATAGACCCATTCAGAGGGTGCTGCGAGGGGTGACGGTGACATGGTTCTGTATCTGGAGCGGACAGATGCCCTGCTGTCACCAATAAGCATTCCTGGGAGGGTGGAGATTGCAGTTTAGTGCTTATAAAAGCCCTAATTGGCACAAGCCTTCACAAAGCATCTGTGCTAGCTGCAGCCCTGCTGTCTGATTCCTTGGCTGGCAGCTGATGCTTTGCATGTTGGTCACCTCTTCAAAGAGGGATCCTCCAGGATAGCAAGAGGAGATGTGTATTTTGAGAGTGGAGGGGATGTCTGTGTCAGGGTCACCTGTGGAGCAAAGGAGGCCCTCCCATTTTAGCAGGTGGAGGCATTTTATCCTCTGGGCCCTTAGCCAATATATGGCAGGAACCATCACGGGGTGAGCCTTACTTCTTAGGAACACAGGCTGAGAATAGTAAGAGGCATATAGATCAGTGTTTTTGTCAGATAAAAAGTGGTGTGCTTCTTTAATTCAGGGAGACATGAGGAAACTCAGAGGGTTAGTGTCACCATAGATCAGTCCCCAGTTGCACAGGTGGGTGAATGGCCGGCTCCTGGGATGGTGGTCAGGACACCTTGAGGGACCTGATGGTGGCTTGCCATTGTGGGGCCATGGGCCAGGGCTAGTGGGGGAAAATAGGAGGGAGTCACTGAAGAAATCAGAATCCAGGGATAGGTTGGGGCTGGTGGTGCTGAGGGAAACCTCAGTGCATCCTTCTGCACTGTCATGATAGTTCCCACATGTGCTTGGGACAAGGGGCAGTGCAGCTGAGACCTGTCTCATAACCAGCCCTGGACATTGTCATTTACCTGGGAATGCTCTTCCACAGTCTTCATTTTACTGTGGAGTAGTTTGTGCAGTGTCATGGGATACAAACTCAGGGGCTTCCCCTCACTTGTCTTCTGCCTTATGAGAGTTTGTAGTTTAATGGCCAGTGTTTGCAGCCGGTTATTTGTGAGGGTCTTATTTTTGGTATAAGCAGTAAGTGGGTGTAGTGGGAGATGAAAATGGATGTGGATGGTGAGGGAGGAGGTTGCTTTGCTGGAGGCTGTTTGGCAGTGGTCAGCTCTGGTAGACCACTGTTTTCAGGTGTTTCTCCTGTCTCCCTCATCAGCTGCGAACAACTTGTGGTGGTGCAGATAGGAAATGCAAAATTTAGGCAAATAAGGGTCTAACAGAGCTGAGCAGTAGTAACAGAAACCTGTCAGATGGGTGCTCTGGGCCCTATACCTTTCTCTGCTGCATTACCTATGCGCTTGCTCACCCCCTCAGTTCCCGTGTTGCCATTCCATGCCAGCTCCTGCTGCAGCTAACCGCTGTGCAAGAGGCAGGATGGCTTTTGGTGTTGGAAATGGCAGAGGCGAGGCCAGTTCCTCTCCTGTGTTGCAAGCAGCCATGAGGCTATTCTTCTGCTATCCTGTTTCCAACTTGCAGTAGTTCTCATAGGGGTGAAATCTTCTCTAGTCCTTCTCTGCCAAGTTGAAGGTTGGTGGTGCTATCAAGGGAGCAGAGAGATGGGTAGCTGTGAGCCTTATTTCTTAGGAACATGAGCTGAAAATAGTAAGAGGCATATAGATCAGTGTTTTTGTCAGATAAGAAGTGTCGCGCTTCTTTAATTTACTATGGTTTTAATAGTCTTGAGAGGAAGAAAAGATATACAGTGACCTGGCAGGGAGAAATGCAGAATAAATTAGTAGCAATAGTAACAGTGTGGTAGTTTATGTCCCAAATATAGGTTTTGTTAAAGAGCTTATCATCTTGAAAGTTAGAAATTTTTTCAGAGACATTAACAAAAGAGCAGCCTAAAATGTTTTGCTGGAAACACTTTTTTTCTAAAATTACTTTCTTCACCCTAATAAGATAATTGTATTCTAGGAGTGTCTGTCACGGCAGGAGGGAAAAGTTGTTTATCAAAAGAGCTAATAAAATGCCTGAAAACGCCTCCATTCTGGCTAAATCTAAAACTTTTCAGGGAAAGCATAGAAACGGTTGTTGTTTGACACTTGAAGGTCTGTAGCTCAACCTCTTACTCAAAGAAGGGTTTTCACTAGTTATAGATCAGCCATGGATGGAGGTTTTACAGATGTTCTGAGTAGTCTGTCACAGTCTTGAACTGTTTTCTTTATGGAGGTATTTTCCTGATTTGTAGTCTGGGTGTCTCAGACCAAAACTGGTGACCGTTTACTCGTGTTACATTGCCGGCCACAACTAAAACAGTTTACTGGAGACAGGCCAGTGGGTTATCTGTGCACCACAGCTGTGAAAAGGATCAGCAGTTGCAGTGCTTGTGAAACAGAGCAGAAAGTAATCAGTAATTCTACTGCATACAGCAGATCTCATCTTGTATCCTGAAATACTATGCCTAGCATGTCAGCTCCTTCCCACTACGCTCTGCCTCCTGGGGTTAAGGAAAGAACCTGTTGCATGATATCATGTAGAAGAGCTGAGCAAGAAAATGTCTGATTGGCTCAACATACATCTCTGCAAATAGTTCCCATGTCAGCCTTGGCAAATGGTTTTAACAATTCATTCAATTATACTGAGCACCCATTAAAGGAATCCTAAACCCTCCCTAGGGTCATTTCAGTTCTATGTGATTGTAATTGTTTGAGACTAACCATGATTTCTTCTTCTGCCTTCAGGT
The DNA here is from genome assembly GCA_028565055.1 of Phoeniculus purpureus. Taxonomy (NCBI): domain Eukaryota; kingdom Metazoa; phylum Chordata; class Aves; order Bucerotiformes; family Phoeniculidae; genus Phoeniculus; species Phoeniculus purpureus. Next base: position 19,804,314 of record JAOXOE010000632.1, on the reverse strand, counting down.
GATTCTAATTCTGACAAAGCTGTATGACTACAACCTGGGAAGCATCACAGAGAGCTCTCTTTGGAGGTATGGAGATAAATTGAGTTAATAATTACCACCTTACTTAAATAGGAAAAGTCTGATATAATTCTTTTATTGAATTTAATTGGATTTTTTTTAAATGTGCTGGAAGGTTCGTAACTAAACCCTCTCTCTCAGTTCTTTCATACCCAAGGACAAAGAAGATGAAGTCTGTCTTGTTTCAGCTAGATAATGTACTTCACGGATGTGCTATTTGATTTCCACTTTCCCATCTTATTCAGAATCAAATCAACTAATTGGTTTATTTTTAGTAGAACTTAACAGCCTTACATCATTGTTTATAATAAAAGATCTCATGGCTACGTACTGCCCAAATGATCCTCATGGAAATTCAGTGCTACTAAGACAGAGGGAATAATTGTGAGTATTTACTGACTGATTCAAAACTGACAGTATTAGTACTACATAACTGATTTATACTTCTGTAATGTTGGCTACTAGACAACTACTAGATTTATAGGGAATAATAGTAGGGAATAATAGTAGGGAATACTGTGATACTTTCAAAATTTAAAGGCATATCATGCACTCTGTGAACCAAAGGAAAGGGCTGGACCATAATTTAGTTCTTGAGGCTGTTACTTGGGTTCAGTGAGAGACGGTGCCTGTTTTTGTCTCTTACTTAACACATCCCCAGTGGTATTTCCATTGACTGTAACAGATGAAAGGGAGGTTTTCTTGGCTCTGTTTGTGGAACTTTGATGGGAAGTCTAGATTTTTTGTATGCAGATCATTGATGGAGATGGGAAGGCCACTGTCTCAACACAAAAAAACTTAGGGTGTTGGAAACTGAAGCTTCTTCTTAGGCTCAACATGTTTTGACAAACTTGTTTAGGAAAGATTGTTTCATTTCCAGAAAGGAATCTTGGGTCAGAAGCAGAACAAATAACCTTTCTGTTCAAGGAGCTGAGCAGGGTTTTAAGAGAATGTCACAGGAGGGGTTTGGCATGGAGTATGTACTGAACTCAAGCTAGTACTCTGCCCACTGATCTGAAGAAATAAAAGAAACAAAAGACACAAAGCCAAACCCTTACAGAAATACAAATTTTCTATGATTTGTTCTGAAGAGGAACAGAAACTATCAAATGTATTAGCATTTTGCAGGGCTGGATAAATAGCTTCTCATTTTGCTCCGGTGAGATAAGCAGATCTTTCCATTTCACATACATTGCTACTACGATTTGAGGTAAAAAAACTATCCTATATTCTCTACTACCCCTCTCTCTTTACTACGGTGTGCACACCGTAGTAACAGGTCTTGTTTGGGATAGATAGTTTCATTTTTCAATGGTTTCAACGAAAGAATATTCATGATACAAATGCTTATTTCCTCTTGCTATACTCAGTCATTTCACCCCAGGAAATACTAATCTCTGTTTAAGTCATTGAGGAAGGTATGGTGTTTCAGTACGCAGAGAAACTTCTTTCCCTGTTGCTGACAGTGTTGAAGAACTACATTACTTGTGATGCAGGGCAGGACTGCAATGAGATACTGGTTTAGGACTGAAAATAGGGCACCCCTATCAGAATGAAAGACATACTTATGGCAGAGTGATGTGAATGGGGGTACAAAATTGTGCTGATGATGTTATGGTGTTGTCAGTTTCAGAACTGGTTTCTGTGAGACACACCACATTGTCATAAATTATACCCTACAGAAAACAGAAGGAACTGTGTGGATGTCATTGGAGGTTGTACCAAAAGCTGGAGCCTTGGCAGTGTAGCAGTCCTAAAGCTAGTGAGTGTAGTGAACTATTCTGGCTTTGGACAGTCATTATGCCAGAACATGTTTAACCACACAGTAATAACATGATTGTTTCCTCTAGCCCAGTAGTCTATTACCAAAATAGTTTCCTTGATGAAAGAACAAATTCTGAAGGAGAACCAGGATGGCTAAAGCCAAACCACTTGTTTTTGCAGTGCTCTATTACTCTTGATCAGCTCTTCTGTGATCATAACTGCTGCAAAAGCTGCCAGAGCACTTCATTGTCATTCCTCGATCTGTTGCCTTACATAAGCCCCACGTGGTTAGACTGTGCTGTATCCCGGGTCTGATTCTACTGTTAGATCCCTACTTACCATGCAGACATGCCTTTGGGTCACTAATAAATATCCCTCTGAAGATCTCCAGGCAGATTCTCTGTTCTTAGTGTAATGGAAAGAAATGACAAGACAGGCACATCTTATTACTTAATGCTCCCGACAGAGTGGTTATTAGCTGTTGCTCCTTCTGGCTGCTTAAGTGAGATGTTAATTTAAATCTCCCTGCTTGTTTTAAAAAGACAGAAAAAAATTAGAATTGAAGGAAGAGAAGAAACGTATCTTGCACTTTAATTTATTTCATGCCTCTGGTTTTGATGCTGCAGAATGGAAGAAAGCATGGTCTCATGTCTGGTTTGATTTGATGTCAAGAGTTTTGCTTCCAAAGAATAGAGGAAAAAAGACAGGTAGTTCTGCAGGTACCCAGAACTGAAGAGGAAACTCTGCCTCGAATACCTGACAAAGAAAAACCGTTCCTGCCTCCTGTGCCGGGTGCATTCTCAAAAGGTTGATAAATGATGAGGGTCTGTTTAGAAGCATGTCACAGACACGAGTCATTTATGCTGTAGCTGGTTATAAGCACATCTGTCATTTGAAGGTGTAGTTGGGTGATTTAAGCAGTCTCATGACTGATGGGACTGTAACCCTCTATAATACAATTATGCCATCACCTACAAGATATGAATCTGTCTTCTTTCTAAACACACTGGTACCCTGCTAGCATGGCATTTCTTCGTAATTTTTCAGCCAGTTTAACTACAGCTGGCTGCAGCACTAATGGATGGAGATCGCCCTTCTAAAACTGCCGATGACTTGAGACCACTGGTGATAGACATGAAGGTATAAAACACAGTAAGAGAAAAGGGATGGAGAGTGTCTGTACAGCCTTCTAGTGTGCTAAGGCTCTGCACTTACTGAGTTTTGAATGGCAACTGAGGTGCTGCCTCTGTACACACTAAAGGAGATTTTGCATCAGGCTGGGCCTGACGTTAATTATGCTGTTATCCTTACAGAAGACTTCTCCCACAGTTTTAGCTGAGAGCTTTTTATTTACTTTTTGTTATTGTTTTTATAGAAGAACAAGACAGTGGTTGAGAAAAGATTATCTGTCAGTGAGCAATTAACAGAGTGTATTGGATTTACTTCTTTTCCTTTCCTAGATATCTCTCAGATCACAAAGAGGATTAAGCTATGAGAGTTAGAAGATGTTTTTCACCACTGGAGTAAGATAAGCTTATGTTTCCAATAAATAAAAATGTCAGAATGGTGACTACGGTGTCCGTGAGCTGCAGGCAGCTGTGGGGGAGGACTAATCCTTTTTCCTGTTTGTGTAAATATGATGTTCTGGAAAGATGTGTGTGCAGGACACTTTCCCTCAGGGTCTTGAGAGTCTGACAATCAATGAGTGCTGCCATTCACCTTTTTGCCTTCTTACAGCTCTGTATGTGGTCAGGAATGAGTAATTTCATGGAACTTACTGTAAAAATAGCAGTAATTAAACTTTACGTTAGAAAGACGTGAAGTTTGCTAGGGAGGAGAACTTGCTGGGTTCTAAATTTGTTTCTGTGTTCCATCTGGAACTTATTGATGGTACTCTGGCACTCCAACACTGTGCCCAAACTCTGAGCTTCCTAGCTCAGGAGTGCTTAACATATCCAGCCTCTCCTTCACTGCACCTGATTTCTGCGGTCAGGAAGCTTTAGCACATGCCATAAAGGAATCTCAAGGACTCTTTAAAATCTATGCCATGTATTGGTCTGGCGTTAACTTCCAACTTGTAAAGCCAGGGATGTTAATTGTTGCTGGGTTTGTTTTCTGAAGAGCTTAGAATGATTTCACCTAACTGCCACCTGCAGTATTTTGGAGATTGTCCTATCATAAATATTACAGAGATCACAGCAAGATGAAATTTCTGAGAACTCCAAGGCTGTTTCTAGCTTTTCCATGGCCTTTTTAGTTAACCTCGAACTAGTGTTTTACCTCTTCCATCACTTTACTTATCTTCACTTTGCAACACCACCACTGCACATCATTCTACAACTCTGTCCTTTCAAGAAAGGCGGTTTGATGTGTAATCCAGAGCAGAATCAGAATCCTCAAAGCATCTCAGCTTCTCAGTATAGAATTACGCTTCATTTACTCCATTGGACAGCTTGATGAAGTGAAGAATTCACTGTACTTACTGTGTTCTGATCCTCTTCCACGCTGAGCCACTGTTGGAGATGAGATGTTTGGTTAAGGTAGAATGAGGTACTTGGTACTAAGGTCTCTATGTACCATTGTATTATATTTGTTGTAGTAGTAGTAGTCCCATGATCACAGGTACACCTGGGAGTGATTTGGTGAAAACACTTGTTGCTGGAGATGGATTTGCATTAATGTTAGATGGATCGATGGAGCAACATGAGTGTTCTTTTCTGTTACAACTGCTTTAGGGATAGAAGCCTCAGGGAGAGAGGTAGATATGGATTGCGGATGATATCTGAATAGAACCTTGTCATAGCAGCTTGATGATCTATTAGACACCTTTCTCTCCCTTGAATCATGTTTGAAAATTCTTGGCTGTGACTTGACCCCAGCTATGTGTTTATAAATATCATAAATGCTTTAAAGCCTCACATTTTTTATTTGTGCATGCAATTTTCTGGCTCCCTGCTGTGTAACAGTGCCCTCTCTACAGATCAGAGCTATTGCTACCCATATCATCTTCAGTATTGACAGGTGTGTGGAGATTTTATTCGCTACACTAGAGAGCTCTTGCAACGAGAGACTTGACAAATTGCCTGTATTTGCTTGAGGAGGATTTCCAGAATCTGTTTGCTATTGTGTTAGTCTTTCTGCACATTTTATACTGAGTCCTTGCTTCTGTTTTGCAGATGGGCTGTTCTCAACTCACATTTATTTTCTACCTGCTGAGCCACATTAATAAGGTCATAACTTGGGGCTTAGTGACACAGTGTGCTCTGCAACAGCAGATTAGGGTCTTTTAACTCAGGTAGGTAGGAGAAGCAAATCTGTTTTGAGAGGAACAGACAAAGTGAGAGGAAGGAAGGTCTCATTAAGCACATTTTAAACAGCAGCTTTGTAGGAAAGGGGAACTTGAAAAGGACTATTTGAAATGCTTTTATCTATAAACATGGTGCTTCAGTTGCTCGCTGTGAGTCACTTTTCTTAACTGAGTATCAGAGCTTGATAAATGCCGCTACACTATCTCCCATGGGCACGTAGTGAAATTGTAACAATGGAATTTCCTCGTGTCTCTAAGTTTTTTTGGGTTTTGCTCATATCGACCACTGGCTGCTCTATGTGTAGATGCCTGAAGGTCATCTTGTGGAGGGGAGAGAAGAATGACTTTGCACACGGTTATTTTGTGTAGGAAGCAGTATCTTTTTATGGTTTAATCACAGCAGGGCATCTTACACTGGAAGCAGGCTCAGAACATGAATTTTGTGCACTTGACTGAGTGTGGAGCTGAGTGAAGCCTTTCTCCTGTGTGATGGGATGTTCTGTTTCAGACAGGGAACCACTAGAGACCTAGCAGTTTGTATCGCTATAAATTCTTTACATGAGAGGGCTCATTTTACCCTGGTGACTAACACTAATAAAAACTTCTAGCACAGTCACCTCTTCTTGTTGGTTGCTAAAGTTTCTTGGGATGTTGCACCTTCTATCAAAAAGACCTCCAGCTATAGAGCTGTAGCTATGGAGAGGAAAGAAAGAAAACAACTAAGCAATCAAACTAAAACCCTCACCCAAACCTCTCCAAAAGACCTAACTAGAAAACAACTCATAGTAGATGCAGGTGCTTACAGGATTCTATTTTACCAGAAAACTTAAACCTTATTGAAATCTGACACATTTTACCATCCCTGAGTAAGGAGGGCTAACATAACTCTTGCATTTGTGTGTCTGTTTAATCAATTTCAAGCAAGTTCTTCTGTGACATAGCTTAAAGAATCACACCCTGAAATTTTTGAAGGATTAGATTTGGTTGAGGATTTAGTGATGTACTCCTCACTGCCTGCTTTGTGTGGATAAAATATTCAGCACTAATGACAATGCAAATATACTAAACATATAAAAAAAGTGTTCTCTGTTTCAGCCAGTCATGAAATGTGGGAGTGTTATCACGTAAATCAAAAAAACCCCAATCCATTTTCTGCATGAAAAAATACATAAATAAAACTAATGAATATTAATGCTGATATACATTATCAATATACTGTAAATAACAGATGCACAGTGTTCATGACCCTTTATAGAAATAGTGTTTAAATGCAGTTTGTCATTCTTGTTCTGCAAATTAGAAGATGTTCTTGCACATCTGTTTCCAAGACTTATTTTGCCAAATGATATTGGTGAAACATAGCACAGCTATCTGTGGTTCTGGTCCACAGAGTTCATCTTCTCTTGTGGCTGCATAATAACTGCAGACAAGCTAGACTGGAACAGATACATAGGAGGAAAGTCAAACAACAGAGTAGTGTAACAGGTCATAAACAGAAGGTAAAACACCCTTGAGTTCTGATAGTTCTGTCCTTTTTATATCTATGCAGTCACTCATCCTGAATACAGGAAGAGAAAATCAACTGGGTAAACTCTGTGCTTATATTTTGATAGATGTATCTTTCACTAATCACAAAGGGGAGACAATGTATATTTGGAGCTGAGCGAACCAAAAGATACATTTGGGGGCTGGGTAAACAAAAAACCTGCTCCAGCTGAGCTATACTAGCTTGAGATCTGACCTCTAAGGTCTTCAGATCCAGGTCCCAAGTATTTCTGCATCTGCACCTTGGTAATTATCCAAGCAAACATTCAAAGCTTATTGTTACTACCAAAGGAGCCAGACAGGTCTCTTCTGAAGGACTTAGTGAAACTCATATGTGCTGTAAAAATGCATATTTAAAATCTGTATCAATGGTAGGTTTGTTGTGCAGTGTAAACTGCCTACTGTTTACACCTGGTTTGCTTGGAAGTGTCCTTTTTTCCAATTTCTCTAACCTACCAATTAATAATTGAACGAAACTGAAGGGGAGAAGTAAACCCCACAATTAGTCAATTTATGCCATTGGTAATGACTAAAAAAGCCAGCTTTTCAGTGTGATCCTGCCAGCAGTCCTTGGGCCAACATAGTTTACAGCAGCAGGCTTTTCTTTCTTGTGTCAGAAGCTCAGTGAGAGAGGGGGAAAAAAAGAAAGTAGAGCATCAGTCTGTGAACTGGAGGCTTAGAAGGAAGTACGTGGGAATTCAGGATCTCATTTAACTGGTGACGTGCATAAAGTGGTGGGTGAAGGTGTGTCTTGTCGATTCTGAGCACCACTTGTAATGCACTCTAAACTGGCACAGTGCTTTGCCAATGCGAGGTAAAAAAACCTTCCTTCTGTCTTTTGTCATTTCCCCCTCCTTACCAAATGAATTTCTTTTGTGAGGAAGCATGAATCCCTGATCCTATCCAATCCTTGATGTTCTGTGGTGGTGTGAGCTGGAAAACAGGAGGTTCTGTATAAATCAGAAAGAACTTCTTCATAGTGAGGGTGATGGAGCCCTGGAGTGGGCTGCCCAGGGGGGTTGTGGGGTCTCCTTCACTGGAGATGTTTAAAACCAGCCTGGACTTGGTCTGGGTGATCCTGCTGTAGTGGGGGGATTGGACTGGATGGTCTTTCAAGGTCCCTTCTGGTCCCTGGTGTTCCATGATTTTGTGTGATAGACTCAGGGTATCAACCCAGCCTAAGCAGCATGTAATTTTATCAGGTGTCTATGGAAACTGATGTAGGAGGTGTGTGGTTTTACATTCCCTATACTTTGATCTGACTTCTGCAAACCCTTTCTTGGCACTGGTCTAGGTGATCATGCTCTGGCAGGGGGATTGGACTAGATGATCTTTTGAGGTCCCTTCCAATCCCTAGTGATTCTATGAGTCTATGAGTTTCCCTAACATGAATTTTAGTGTGTGCTGTGTAGTTGGGTATAAAGATAAAACCTCTTTTCGATGATATTGGAAGTGAGAGACACTGAGCTGAAAAGCAATAGAAATTCAGAGATGCCACATGTATTGTGAATTAAATAACTTCATAAGGAGAGAGAGAGAAAAACTGATCAATAATCTTATCCCAATGAGAAGTTCTTCTAGGAAGTGTTCATTCTACTCTGTATTGACTGCTCTATTTCTAGAATCTATGTATCTGTGTTCCCACTCATTTCCTTCTGGTTTTCCTTCAAGCCTAGACCTCATGTAGTTGGGTGGTTGTCCAAAACTCAGCTTTTCTGTGGTGGGAGAGAAAGCTTCACCTCCTAATTGTTCGCATAGTGAAGAGAAAATAGAATGGCTCTAATTCTTCATGCTTGGTTCCCAAGAGCTTTTTTACTTCATTGCTTGAGGAATCTCAGTTGGAAAGACAAATCAGGATAGAATGAAAGAGGGATTGGAATAGGGCAAGAACTGGATCTATAGATTCTGCTTGGCCCTATCAAAGGCTGAGGTTTGAATCACAGTTCTGCTCAGGCCAAGCAGAGCCTTGAGACTAGTTTTCCTGCAGATCAGACGAATATTGATTGTTGGCTTGCACTGTCCAGCAGTTAAAAGTCTGTTCTGCTGTTGAACAAAGCAAAATTTTGGGGTTTCTTTTACAAAACTGGAGAGAGATTTTCTTCGTAGCTTGTAATCCTACAAATTGTGCTGTCTCTTAAGACAGAACAGACATGGGGAGGCAGTCTAGGGAGAAGGCAGGTTCTTTGCCACTGATTAAAATCTGCCAGTCTTCTCCAGCAGGCTGTCATTGCCAGTCTTGGATCCTCAAGAGATTTTTATTAAGCTGCAACCTTTACAAATCTGCACAGCGCTCAGCTGCCAGTCTGATGGGCACTGTAACCTCTGGGGAAAAAGGGCCTGCATTCAAAGTTGGGTGAGCATTGTGTTTTCACATTTGAATATAAACCCTTTTTTAAATAAACTGGAAGGAAAATGGGGCCAGAAGAAATGGGTGCTAATCAAGTGAGGAGGGTAAAAGGGAGCTGGTGCATTTCTGGTACATTCTCACCTAGTATCTAGCAGGACCTTGAGAAGCTCCTGAATATCTTTGTAAGCCACATGTATTGTAATCCTTTTATTTGTAATATAGAATCTTGCCTTCAGTTTGGATTTTGCCTGAACAGAGGCTGATTCTTGCAAAAAGGGTAAGAAATGAAATTCAAAACAATTCCTTTTAAACCGTCAACTCTGCTTTCAAGGGAGGAAGATCAACACAGAAGATTATTTACTATTATGACCATGGAGTGTGTGGCATCACTAGGAAGAACTGCTGGATAGGGGAAGCAATAGAGAAGCAAAATGACGTGTTTATGAAACTCTCTTGTAGTGGTCATTTCTTTATGGAGATAAGAAGAAACCTTTTTCCTAATGGTGCATGTCACTTTTCAGCTCTTCTGTTCTTGTTTTCTGGGAGGTGAGGGAGACAGAGCTACAGTCTTTTGCCAACAACACTTTTCCACATACTATGGAATAGGTAAGACACTGAAGGTTTTCTACAGTTCTTCAAAATGAGTTTTTCTTGTTAGTCTTCAAGATGTAGTCTGTTATTTTCCTACCCTGCCTCCTGCAGTGCTCAATAAATGACAGCTATTATCAGTGTTAAACTCTCAATAAGAAACCTACTACATTCGGGACAATTTGCCTCTTTCCTTGCTAGATAAATTAGCTTATGCCCTGAAACATGGGTTTCGATGACCTGCCACATTAGCATTAATACCTAGTTAAAAATGTAAGTTAAGTGTATTATATACTATTAACTTATTGGCCCTTCGCAGTGATCACATCTGCGGCTTGCAAAAACTCTGACCTCCTTTTGCGGTGAGCAATGTGCAGTGACTACAGGCATTGTGGAAATATAATTTCTCTTCTCTTCCCTGCCAATGCTCGAGTGACGATGTGCACACTTGTTATGAGGCAGCATAAAATTTAGAGGCTAGTCACGACTGAGGCAGTAAAAAGGAAACTTAAAGACCTCAGTAAATTTCCCTTCTAAGTGTTCCTTTTTCAAAGGTAAATGGTCTTATTCTTTGTAATCTTTCGTTGTATGTTAACAGCTTTCACAATGCTAACTCTTTTGTTAGAAAAGCACATTACAACCCCAGTCAGCTTTATCTCTGGTAAAGGAGCCAAAGGAAGGAGAAGCCAATACATTCTTTATATTTTTTTCTTTTGAGTCTACCTGCTACTCTTCACATACGTACTGTAAATTCAAGGCATCGATGTTACCTAAAGAAGCAAGTGTGATGTCACGAGTGTTCTAATAGCCTTTGATTTATTTTCATAAGTGCTTTATTAAGATGATGCTCAACAGTGTTTGGAAGCCAAATGCAGTCTTAGGAGTGACTTGGAAGAATTATTTTCTATCTCCTGACTTTTCTTTCTCAACACAGTAATTTGTTTGATTAGGGCAGAAGGGCCCTGGATTCAGAATAGGGATTTTACTACTTCTTTAGTGTTTCCTTGTGCGTTAATCAGCCCAGTTTGTAATCTGAGTGGGTAGTGGTATGAATCAACTTACTGTGATATAAGAGAGCTGTATGGTTCAGAGAAAGGATACTGGCTGGGGCTGGGATATTTGTGTTCTTTACTATATGGGCTTGTGGCTTTTAGTGAGATATTAGGTTAGGCATAATCAAGAGTCAGCAAATTCATGTGTATCAAAAGCCAGCTGTGAGGAATCCTCTCTGGCAAGATATTTCTAATGACATTCAGTGAAGTTAGTTCCAGGTGTAGTGACACAGGCATTTTTGCCATTAGTGTGGTAATAAATCTGGTATAATTTCCAAGTTTTAAGACAGGCAGGGTACTGAATCAACAAGAGAGCTGAGGTAAGTCTCAGTGAGCAATAGCTTCCTTAGTAAGCAGAGCTCACTTGAAGACGTTTATTTTAGTCCAGTAAAGCGTAATAGCAGGACAGGAGCTGAAGATGTACTTACAGTACTCTATCCTATCTACTTACACCACAGAGAAGAGCTGCAATTGGACTGTGCATAGGAGCTGGAATTAGCAAAGAACAGGATGTCCTGTCTGCACGTGAAGGGGCCAGACTGATGGCTTTGTAAGCTAAGGAGCCAGGAGTTCAACTTCTAAAAAAAATAAAGCCATGAACCGTTGAAGATAGGGATTTGGCATGAAAAGCTTTTTATGGCAACATATAATATTCAACAAAACTCTGCACCAAGAATGGAATTTCTGGGCAGAATTGAAAGATAAATGGAAAGTGCAAGAGTGCATTGTGCTATTTAGGATGTTTCTGTGCTCCACAAACAATCCAAATACGTTCTAGGGAAGGATGCAATATGTGGTCTGGAAAGTCACAAAATCCCAACTGTTGGAGGCTGAAAGAGTAATTAGAGGAAATACTGTTTGGTGCTTCCCGAGACCTTACACAGATGGCTGCTGTTAATCATCATCAGAGAAAGGGTACTAAGCTAAATGAACTCCTGCTCTGACATGGGATGCTCACTGTGATTTACTTGTTCTCTGTATAAGTTGTGAGCAATGCAATTGTTGGAAGCGTTGCTATTGTGATGCAGTTGCATCTCATGGGTAAGTCTGCTAATTTTCATTGTGGTAATTGTTTTACTTTAATCCATTCCAAATTATCCAATTCAACACAAGGCTAACTTGGTGGAATGTTGATTTGAATTAAAGAACAGACATAAAATGAAACAGAACTGAATTATCCCCTAAGGTTACGCGTACAGCGAATGCATGCAGTTGCACGTGAACAACATTTGGTGTCTATTTTATACTGTAGACATTCGGGAGGTGAAACAAAGGAAAGAAAATATACTAAGGATAGTGAGAAAAGATAGGCAAAAGGTTGCTCAGGCCGGGGAAAAGATAATAAGCACTGAATCTACCCTTAGTACATTTGTGAATGACACCAAGTGGTCGGGGGAGCGTCTGTCTCTGCTGCAGAGAGATCTGGGCAAGCTGGGTCAATGGACAGAGGACAACAGGATGAGGTTTAACAAGGCCAAGTGCAGGGCCCTACATTTTGGCCACAATAACCCCTTGCAGCTACACACTGGGAGATGAGTGGCTGGAGAGCAGCCTGGAGGAAAGGGACCTGGGAATACTGGTTGATAACTGGCTAAACGTTTGCCAGCAATGTGCTCAGGGGGCATGAAAGGCCAATGGCATCCTGACTTGTATCAGGAATAGCATGGCCAGCTACGGGAGACCTCACCTTGAGTATTGGGGGCAGTTCTGGGCCCCTTACTTCAAGGCAGTAATTGAGATACTGGAGTAAGTCTAAGGGAGAGCAACACGGCTGGTGAAGGGACTAGAGGGGAAAGTCATATGAGGAGAGGCTGAGGGAGCTGGGGTTGCTTAGCCTGGAGAAGAGGAGACTCGGGGAGTTGCCCTGAAGGGAAGTTGTTGTCAGGAGGGGAAGTTGGGCTCTTTTGCCAGGCAACTAGTGACAGAACAAGAGAGCAGGGCCTGAAGCTGCACCGGGGATGGGGGGGTTAGGTTGGATGTTAGGAAGCACGTCCTCACTTACGTTATTTCGATCGCTCCTGTTACCACTTCGCTTTTTAACATTATGAAAATGCAAAGTAAACAGAAACAGTGGTTGAAAATACAGAAAGTAGCTATAAAGTCTATCCAATCTACATCCCATTAGAAAATAATGGTAAGTATAAATTCATTGTCCAGCCCCCTTGTTAACATAATTAAAAAGGCTTTGGTTTTGGCAACTGGCTTGTCTCACATTCAGTTGCTCTTTATTGTTTTAGAAAAAACCTGCTGAATCCATTGGTTTAGAGAGAAAAGAGAATAAACCTCTCAGAGTAAACAAGGTTTGTGGATTTGTAGAATTTCTGTTGAAATTGCTTGAAAATCACCTGATACAGAGATGTAGTGGTCTACTTTTAGATGTGTGGATTATCTCTGATGTGCAGAAACTCCTGGAATGCTGCTTAGAGCTCTGAAAAAAGTCAAAATATGGAGGAGGGGTTGTCATTAGTTTTAGTATGAGAGAAAATGGAAAACCTAAAGCAATTATTCATGACATGGATTCCAGTGACAGAGGGCCTGCATTATCCAGCTTGCTTCCAAACCAAATCTTGTGCTTGTCCACTTGCAAGACTCTACACTTGACCTTGTTATACTTCATTACGTTTCTCCCTGCCCAGCTCTCCAGCCTGTCCATGTCTTGCTGAATGGCAGCACAGTCTGCTGGGGTGTCGGCCACACCTCCCAGCTTTCTGTCATCAGCAAACTTGCTGACAGTGCACCCTAATCCCTCATCCAAGTCATTAATGACTAGATTGAATAGGACTGGTCCCAGTACTGACCCTTGGGGGACTCCACTAGATACAGGCCTCCAACTAGACTCTGTCCCATTGACCACTACTCACTGGCTTCTATCCTGCAGCCAGTTTACCATCCACCTCGTTACCTGATCATCCGGTCCAAATTGCCTCAGTTTGACTGTGAGGACACTGAGGGAGACTGTGTCAAATGCCTTACTGAAGTCAAGATGGACCATGTCCACTGCTCTGCCATCCTCTGTCCCCCTGGTTATGCCCTCATAAAAGGCTATCAGGTTGGTCAAGCATGACCTCTCCTTTGGTGAAGCCATGCTGACTGTCCCTAATGACTCTCTTATCCTTGAAGTGCCTGGAGACAGTGTCCAAGACAAATTGTTCCATCACCTTTTCTTGGATGGAGGTGAAGACATGACAACAAAGACAAGCACACTTAGCTTTCCAGCTAATACTGACTTCTGGCTCCAGAACTTTATAAACCAGCATGTGTTTAACAGAGGCATTTATTAGCCCATGGTGGGTGTGTTTATTTGGGGGTTATTTTTCTCTCCGAACGCATCCATCATTTCAACCAATACAAACTTCTAGCATCCAGAATGGCAGACAGCTGTAAAGCAGCAGGTGGTTGTTGGCCTGTGTCAAGTGCAGTGAGAGCTGAATTAATGCTTGAGAATTGAAAAGTTTTCTGTGCCTTTAGTCATCTGATTTCTCCCCCCCACCCACACCTCTTTATATATGTGAAGTCCTGCTGTGTGATGAAAACAGATTCACCCCTCTGTATTTTATCTTCTAAAATGAACTTGTCATTCACCATGTGAATGGAGTACCCTATGGAAGTGAAAAAGGCACAAAATTGCACTTGTGTGAAGCCTTTAGGGCAAGCAACTCCATATGGCAGATGGAAAACAGAGTGTCTGAGTTTTATTGATTGCTATTTAAGCATTGCCTTATCCTTTTAATGAATGGAGAAACTAAAAGGGATAACTTTGGAAAGTTCCACTAAGTAGTAAGGAAATATCTGTTTCTTGAGCTGTATGGATTTGTACCAGGCTGCTTACTAGATAATGCAGGAATAAAGTAATAGTGGCCCTGCATGATTCCCAGCTCTGTGTTGCTTGCAGTCTGGCTGTATTTCTCCTACTGCCTCAAATATTTTCAAAGAGGTGTTAGTGAATGACCTTGACACTGAAGACACAGCTGCTTGGGACTCATGATTCAAAGCACCAGTGACTCATATTTAATTAGCGTGCCTGAACCTACAATTTGGATCTTACTGGCTTGTTAATCAGCCACCTTCTCATTGACTGTGGTGCAGAAAATTGAACCTACCTTGTCCGTCCCTGTTTGATTTTGACTTCCCATGAGAAAGAGTCCCTCCAAAAGGACCTGTAGAAATCTTGGTCAGAATGGCAAAAGCAGAGGGAATTAAAATTCTAGCAAGCTGTGTTGTTTCTGCTCTGAGAAAGAAATCTGAAAGGCAGCCTTAGCTTCTGAAGGCCTGGCCATTTGCCATCTGATAGGATGAGTCAGGCTCTATTGGCTGCAAGATGTCTTTCCTTCCTGATGGAAGGATGGGGCAAGGGGGATTATGCAGTTGTTGCCAGCATTATTCTCAATGTTTCCAGGTGGGATGATTTCGACATTCATTGTGTCTTCCTGCCCTTTTGAAGTAACTCTCTCTTTCTCCTTGAAGACTGAGCTAGACACCTATGCTAGTAACGTGTAGCTAGTATCTAATGTTGATGAGGGGATTTCTGTTACTTTGAAAAATCCTGAAAGACCACAGCTCAGTCTAACACATAAGGGAAGTACAGGAGATATAAAAATCTGCCTGCATAATTCCATTCGTCTTGGCACCTCTTCTATTCCACACAGGAATTGGTGTCTTGCAGCTGCATTTAATGAGCTCAAATCCATCCAGGAAAGGGGAGAAGGATGCTGAGTGCATCGGCAACATTTCTGATACCTTCATTTACATGTGTATTTGGCCTACACTTGACAGTCATCACGTGTATGCCTGAACAATATCCCACTGGGCATTGTCATCCTGTCCTCCCACGTAGGATTTTGCCTTCCTTTTCAGTTCTAAAATGCTGCTTCTCTGGCCTTCCTGCTTCTGTCACTTCCCTTGTTAGTTACCACAAGTTTTACGTCTTGCTCTGAAAGCTACATAATACATTTATATTTTCTTGTGAAACGTCACGTAAGAGTCCAGAACTTTTCTGAATGCGGATGTCATAAACCTTTGTCTTTTCAATCACTAACAGGCCTTTATGTGACTACAGATGATAATTACACAGACTCACATGTAAGCTGTCATTAAGTCTGGGAAACGACTTGCAGAGACTTCAGTGAGCTTTCAGGCTGAACAGCAGTTTTTCCTATCCAAAGAGACAGAATGTTGTTTTCTGCTTTGCTTTGTCTTTTCAGCCATCCCTAAGCACATGAAGTCGTTACGAATTGGATTAGTATTTGTGAAATGGTGTGCACTTGTCTCTGGTTTTGGTCACCTCCCAGTAATGCACTTCCCCTGAAAGGAGCCCTTGCACTGGGACCCATAACAGCTGAGTATCAAGCAAGGCGGGTGGGTGCCACAGACAGGGGAGCCTAGAGCAGCAGGGGAGGAAGTGTTGCTGACACATCAGACAGTGACTCACAGCTTGCTGCCCTACTTCTTGGAAAAGTTCACAGCATCTGCTGTTGGCATCTAATTCCTAGGGGAGATTTGAAGTGTGTGAATAGTGGCTAAAGTTAATGAAAGAAATTAGTGAACCCTGAGGTCTCTATGGAGAATAAAACTCAGTTGCCTCAGTAGTATGAAAAGGCTTATTGTCAAAGGAATTGGAAATGCTAAGGCAGAGGTAAACTCTAAGAAAAGAATTTGACTGGTTCTAAAGGACTCATTTATTTTTAATACCTGATTGGCAGCTTCTGTGCTGTCAGAGAAATTAAATGAGTGCAGGTAGGAATGTTTGACCAATGACTATCTAAGGCTGTTGCCCTTGCTAAAGTGTTAATGGGTTTATTGTGCCTTCTCTAGGAGTCAAAAAAGAAAAAATTCATCAGGCATCCCACAGTGACTGTTAGACAGTGTAACCATGCCTAGCTGCTGCTCAGCTGCTCTTGCCCTGTGGTTCTGTCTAGTGGGTGCAGGTGGTTGCCCCGATTTTAAGTCACCAGCTGTGCCCGGTGTGTGGCTGTAATGCTGCTGTATAGCTGTTGCAGAGACGTGTAGAAGATGAATCTCATCTGCTCACATAATGAGCTGGCAGCAGCTGCTAAAAGGCCCAAGCTTGCTGCTGCTAATTCCCTGAGCTCAGACAACAAGTTTTTTCAGAAACAGCTATTAAATATCAGTCTGCAATGTCTAAATG
This sequence comes from Phoeniculus purpureus, assembly GCA_028565055.1. Classification (NCBI taxonomy): domain Eukaryota; kingdom Metazoa; phylum Chordata; class Aves; order Bucerotiformes; family Phoeniculidae; genus Phoeniculus; species Phoeniculus purpureus. Next base: position 19,787,509 of record JAOXOE010000632.1, on the reverse strand, counting down.
CAAAGAAAGGTAAAATAGGATAAACTGCCTAGAGAACCTGTACAAACAGAGTTGACAGTGTAACTCTTCTACTGACAGAATCCTGCAACAATGAAGTGGTTGCACTCAAGGAGCTGAACTTGCTGGCTGCAGCATTGCACAGGACCACTCAGCACAATCAGAGGAGTTAATGCCCAGTGGTACAGTAAGGAAGACACACTGTTTGTGTTGCCTTTCTGCAGAGTAACAGACTAGACAAGTAATAATGTCTTAATTCAGCACAAGAAGACTGTTCTATTAGTTGAAATAATAGACTAGGAGTGTGCTTGCCTGCAGATAAAGAACGGAGATCCAGTCCCAGGCAGGGGTGTATGTGATTTACTTACTGTTTGTGTTCCAGCACTGTCATTTGCTGCACTCTAGGCTAACTTTTTAAGATTAATAATTTATTATTCTTAGTTGCCAGTGCCTTCACTAAAGTAGATTCTTTGCTGCTGAGGTGCCCAGTAGCACTTCTTATCAGATGGTCAATCACTTGCCACAAGAATCACTTCTGCCTGTGTTTACTCCTAATTCTCTCACTCTTAGCTACTGTTTCATTCTCTACCTCTTTTTTTTTTTTTTCAATCTGTCAGCCAAAGACTTCTATTTCAGCAGGTCCCAAAGGTGTGGTTTCTTAATTCCCTGGTTCATTTTGAAATAATTTCCCATGTGGTACCAATCACTGGGATGAATGTAGGTATGCTGATTAACTGCTACGACAACTATGTCTAATTAGCTGAGCTGGTATCTCTCTGAACGCCCAGAGGAGATGTTTTATTTAGATGAGCTAGGAGTTAATTATTGTGCACAAGTCCAGTGGATGAAGACAGTGCAGCCTCTGATCTAGCTGAATAGTCTTAATTCACAGAGGTACAAGAGGCCTCATGTTTCAGTGGTGACAATACAATCAGTGGTGGTTTCCATTTGTCCCTCTCTGTTTCCCTACAGAATAAGATTTGTTTTCCTGCTCACTTTTCCACCACCCTCACAAGATACAGGCTCAAAACCAGGGTTATAACATCAGACATTTTGCCCACTCTCTGCCCATTTCTTTTGGATAGTTCAATAATACAACATTTGGGAATGATGATGCGAGTTAAGCATCTCCATCCCTTTGAAGTAAAGCAGAACCTAATCCGCAGAAATTTCCCAAAAGACTGTAAGTATCTGGAGTGGAAAAGTGGGAATGTTAAGAGTTTAATGGTCCCAAGACTTAGCTATATTTCCACTTTCTGACCAGTGTGTAGTTGCAGCGTTGATGGTTACATCCGTCTTGCAGAATTCCTCAGTCTTGGCCCAACTGCTATGAGCATTCTTCCATGCTTGTCACTGTAGCTGAAGAAATTTAACATATCCTCTTTTCTTTTGGTGTCAGTGGAGTGCTGAAATCAAAAGTGAGCTTCCTCAGAGCTAGGGTTTTTTAAGCAGTGAAAAGAAGAGGAATTTTGTAGAAAATCTGTTGTAAAATGCAATGGGAAATTAGTTCAGGGAAATTTTTCACAGCAAGGGTTTTTGTATCTGGTTTTACAATGAGAAATTCTGGAGTACGCAGTTTCTCTTTCACCCTTAGGTTCTCTCTTCTGCTCTCTTGCTTTGGTGACCAAGCCATAAAGCCAGTCTTGGGATAATAGCCCCTTCTTTGGTGTGTCTGTTGTCTAGAGGGTTTGGAAATGTTTGTTCCCAATTAGATGCCTTCCTGAGGAGTTTTCATGGTTGTTTGAACTAGTGTGGATGGCAACACAGTTCCTCTCCTGCAGAGACAACTGCTCTGCCACCCTTGGTTCAAATCCTTTCCTATACTTGATTTTGTTAATATCCCTTAATGTTCTTTAAGTGCCACTTAAGAGGTGGCTTTTCCTGTGTCATCTTTTCTCCTTGCTTATTTCTCCTCTTCTCTTCACCAACAACTTCCCTTTTAAATACCTCTAGTCTGCTCTTAGAGCAAACACCCCACAAACCAAGTAAGAACAAACTACTACAGAATAGCCCCACATTTATAACATCTCTTATATATCGTTTTGAGTTATCCTCTATAAAATTTGTTAGCAGCTCAGGAATCTAATAACACCTATTTTTGAACCATTAATAACTTTAGGATTTTTCCCATTAAGCCTTAACATGAAATACAATGGGGAAAAAAATGTAACAGAGTTTTATTTCAGTGTCTCCAACAGTTCTGTTCTTCTCTCATAAATAAAACATTCCTACAAAAATACCCTTATTTTAATGTATTCTCATGCTGCCACCCAGGCTGAGTTTCTTGACTTGTAGCAACCTTATGCAGTGTTGATAACTTCATGGGTCCACTGCTGTGCTGTGTGTGGATGAGTCAATTTTCTATTTTCAAAGTAGCTTTGCTTTTTTCTTGCAGCTATACATGTCTCACATAAAACCTATCTTTCCTTCTGAGGTTTATCATGGCCCTCCATCAGAGCCACAGTTTGCTCCGTTGCTACAGGAATACCTGTCATCTTCATCTACTGTTTACAGTCACCTGAACTCAAATGGTTCTGTAGGTACAAGGGCTTTCCTTGCGAGTGTCTTCTTTACAGACTTTGTTTGCTGATCTTCTGCAATTAGGCTAGAAGGGCAAGTCCAGTGCCAACTAGGAGTTGACACCCTAAACCTGACTTTGTTATCTGTGTCTTGCCGATAGTTGAGATTTTCCAAGCTATTCCCTTTCCTTCCTTTATATGGACCAGTAAGTCCTTTTTGCTACATTGGAAATGTGTAGACTTTCAATTGTATTTTAATGAACTGCTGCTAGGAGAGTCCTTCCCATTTTGAACCCAATCACTTTGTCAGCTTGATTAGTCAAATTGCTGGTTACTGTCTTCCATCACTGTGAGTGTGGTTGTGTTATTTAAGCATCTTTCTGTTGTACACACTAGCAGAGTTTGAAGGACTGAAGGAGAGTGTCATTCTACAATAGTTGGTACAGAGACACCTCTTCAGGTGGAGTAGCTCCTAAACTGAAGTTTTCTATCATTTAAGAGTAACTATTTCAGTGTTTTCCTTGCTGCAAAGATTTGATGGCAACTGATACCATTATATTGGTAGCTGCTGCAATGACAGTCCCAACTGTTGTTTTAATGCTTAGACAGCTACAAATGCATCAAGTACATTAGCTGACCGTTTTGCTATATGCAGTCCTCTCACTAAAGCCTGGATGTTTCATATCTCAGGTAGATGGGAAGATATTCTGCCAGGAAATGCTGTTTGGGAGCTTTAACTGAGAAGTTTTACACTGGCAGCTTGGTATTTTCTAAAGTGAAAAGATGTCTGAAACATGTCCAAGTGACCCAGCAGATGACTGAATTTCAGTTTTACCCTGAACTTTTGATGTGTGGGGTTTTCTTGTTTTGTCTTGCTTTTTCCCCAACCACCTTTTCTAGACAGAAGCACAAGTCTGCAAGATAATTGTTCAGGCAGTGATAGTACTCATATCAAAGATACTCTCTGAGGTCCTTCCAAGACTCCTGGAGAGCCTGGGTGTTGACAGGGGAAATTTACAATGTGATGAACCTACTTATCTGACTGCAAAAATAGAATTTGTGTTTTATGAGGCACGTTGTATTTCTGAAACAGTAGTAAAATGTGATAGCAAGAAAGATTGTGAAACTTGTCACTAAATAGGTGATGTCATTCAGTCAGCCAGCTGGATAGGGAGGCTGGGTATGTCTCTGGACTATGTTTTCAATCTATCCAGAAACTGTCACCTGACATAAAACATACAAACATCCTTATGGAAAGCTTTATTTTCAATGAAAAAATCTACTGGGACACATTACATTCTTGTATGGGTGGGACAGGAGATCTTAATCTCAGTCATAGTTAAGAATAAAAGGTTTGTCAGCAATGTGAAGATGCTAGAAGAGCATGTTGGAGCTATGTGTTCTCTAAAGGTAGTGGTTCAAAGATTCGTAGAATCATAGAATCATTAGGGATTGGAAGGGACCCCGAAAGATCATCTAGTCCCATCCCCCTGCCACGGCAGGATCACTTCACTGGAGAAGTTATACAATCAGAATCACTCTGGGTTGGAAGGGACCACCTGATCATCCAGTTCC
>JAOXOE010000632.1:19682402-19772142 GCA_028565055.1 Phoeniculus purpureus | reverse complement strand
CCAGAGCCCCATCCAACCTGGCCTTGGACACTGCCAGGGATGGAGCAGCCACAACCTCCCTGGGCAGCCTGTTCCAGCATTTACCCATACACTTCCATTTGTTCTGCCTATATCCTGATCTTTACAGACTTGTCCTTATACTGGGTTTCACAAGCTGCTACCGGGAAAGTTCCTGCTGTTCCGGTGCCATCTCTTTATGTCACCAGCCAGACGAAGGGGTGTGAGACACCTCCAGGAGTGAAATTCCAAGAAGCTGTGAAACATTTAACTGTGTGACCCCCTTTAGAGTTAACGGAACCATGAGCCTCTACATTACCAGCAAAATACATCTTGTAAGCAGTGTCAGCTTGACTGGAACATCCACTGTAAGTTCCATACCCTCTTTTTGTTATGGGGAGACCATTGCAACCCCTCAATTGCTTCCATAGGAAATGGATTTGAGGCGAGGAGCTTGAAACAAAAGGGAACTGCCTAACTGGGAGGGCAGACATCAGTTAGGAGACCTCTGTATCAAAGGGAGGCTCCTATAGGGTGATAAAGAAATATGCAGCCCAGGGATTGCACAGTCCAACCAAGCATCTGGGTTGCGGCACTGGTATCCTCAGATTCACCTGAGATGGAAAATAGGAACCACTAAAACAAGGCAGAAAGATTGGAGCTTTGCTATCCACCCTAGTGATCACAGAATCATAGAATCATTTAGGCTGGACTTGATGATCTTAGAGGTCTTTTCCAGCCTCAATAATTCTGTGATTCTGCAGGTGGAAGAGACCTCCAAGATCATCCAGTCCAAACATCACCCAAATCCCACCCTGCCCACTGAACCCTGTACCTCAGGACCAGAGCTACTTTTTATTTGGTCCCCTGCAGGGACAGAGACACCCCCCTCCATAGGCAGCCTGTTCCAACCCTAGACCAGCTCCTGCTGGTCCACACAAGCTCCCACTTTCCCAACTGGCAGCACCATCAGATTTTTTTTCTAAGCTCCTGTTCCCAAAGGGGTTTTTTATTTTATTTGAGGGGTTTAGGGACACTGGGTTACAGCCTGCCCAGAGCATCCAGCATTCTGTGGGGTTGTCTCCCAGCCAGGAGGAGACTCCCAGCCAGATCTGAGGCTCTTTAAACCATTGCCCCCCTACCCGCTTAGCTCCAGGCAGGAAAGAAAAATATGGAGGTGCCTTGGAAGTGGTGATAGAAGGATTGGGGTGGTCCTATGGCCCCTGGGTGCCTCCACGGAGGTACAGGATAGGGGAGTCCTATGGTCCCCAGCGTGACGAGGCTTCTGTGGCCACAGCCTGGGGCCAGGTGGGGCTTTCTGGTGCCTCCCAGGACTGGACCAGGTTCCTCCTTCCCCCAGTGCCCCCCCACTGAAGGCAGAAGTTCTTAGGAGTCAGTACCTAATACACTTCCATCCATTCCAGCACTGATTTTCTATCTTAACGACTTAATATGGGATCTTCCTGTTAAAAGAAGGCTCTTTAAATATTGGAAGTCAATGTGATGCTTTTTCAGTTTGGTCTCTCAAATGTCTGATTCAGCAGGAGCCCAACCTGAGTAGAAGAGGATCTTTGGGCAGGACAACCTTCCAGTTCGACTGTCATTATCACCCAGCCGCAAAAAGTCAGAGGAACGGTCTAATAGGGCTGGAAGATATCAACATCTCTGTGATGTGGCTTCTTCACATAGCACTGGACCCTGTTGCTAACGAGAGTTTTTATTTCCTGATGCCTTGGCACCCTTCCTATCATCTCGGCTGCCCGTGCTTTCTCTGCCTGGTGAGCGCCGCATGTTTTCACGGCTGGCTTGCCCTGCACAAGGCATGTTCATCTTGATGTTGGCACCACATGCTGCCTACGGAGTTTTCAAAGGGAATTTGCAATAGTCACAGGGCTTGCTCTAAGCAGCATCTCTGTCCTGAGAGGATCTGGGCTTTGGGAAGGGAGAAGGAACATCTTTATGTCTTCGGTTGCCAAGATTGTTGAAACCCCTCTGCTCACTCATTGCCTGTGCTTGTTTATCCTGCCTGCTTTGCCCCTCTGTTAGCAAAGTCCTTCACCCTGCAGAATATTATGTGCAGAAGTAGGAACAAATGGGACAGAAGACCTTCTTGCCATCTGTCAGAGGAACTGTCTGTCCTTTCCAACCTGGTGTCTACAGACGGATGGTTAGAGAGCCAGAGGCACATCACATGGACCTCCTTCTCCCAGGTCAAACAAGGATCTGTGAGGTTGTTTCTCTAAATCCATTTTCACACGTTTCAGAGGAGACATTTAAACAAAATCAAGCTTTCTGTGCCCTTTACTTAGGCCCTTGATCTGTGCTTTCAGCTCAGAGTGACCATGGCAGCCAGGCTCAGTGGAAATCCTGGTCCTAAAGAATCTGTCCCAAAAGCAGATTCAGGAGAGATAAAACCCACCCAAACACTATCTGAACTAACAGTAACATGACTGGGGTTTGCTTTGTTTAGGGAATCTCTGACCTTTAGATCCATCCAAGAAAATCAGTTACTCATTTGGATTGACATCAGCTCCTTTGTTGAGAAATGGATGTGGTGTCTCTGATGGGCTCTGGTTATGTTTGAATCCCAGCAGCAAAGAATCCACAGCATTAAATAACCACTGCAAATGTTGTCAACAAACAAAGGCTTTGTTGGTTGTTTTTTTCCTTTAAAAAACTTCCCATTTTCTGCTTTCCTTTTTTATTTAAAAAACCCCTTTATTTGTTGACAACATTCTCTGTTTTCCCCAAAAATCTTTGTAATAAATTAACGAGAAGCATTCTAAAAATCACACGATAAATGATGTTATATGATGCAATCAATGATGAATCACTGATAAATCTTCACAAAGACTGACTTTTCCAGTGAAAAATGAACAAAAAATCATAACTTTATTTACAGATTGAACCATTTTCTGCTCCAGCCAAGCTGGTGAGCAGGAGGGAGGGGAATAACATTTCGGATCACAGAATCCCAGAATGATTGAGGCTGGAAAAGCCCTCTGAGCTCATCCAGACCAGACCAGACCAGGACCTAACATCACCACAGCAGCCAGACCAGGGCACTAAGGGACACAGCCATGCTGGGCTTCAGCAACTCCAGGTCCACCAGGAGTCCACCACTGCCCTGGGCAGCCCGTTCCAAGGTCTGATCACCCTTTCCAGGAGAAAGGGCTTCCTAACATCCAACCTAATCCTCCCCTAGCAGCTTCAGGTCCTGCCCTCTCAACCAGGTGCTGGTTGCCTGGGAGAAGAACCTGACCCTCACCTGTCTACAAACTCCCTTCAGGGAGTTGGCAAGAGGGAGAAGGTCCCCCCTGAGTCTTCTATTCTCTAGGCTAAACACCCCCAGCTCCCTCAGCCTCTCCTCATCAGACTTTACCTCTTGCCCCTTCCTCAGCCTTGTTGCTCTCCTCCATTCCCCTTCCTGCCTTCCCTGGGTCCTTACACATCCCTTAACTCTTTGCACAGGTTTCAACGAGCTCATCTTTTTAATCAATGAAATCACCCACTTGTAATTAAGCAGAAAACATCAGCCTTGTCAACTGACCTTTCTGTCTGATGGAACCAATATAATTACCTTGTCGCTTCAGTCTGCTTTAACAAACAACCAGAAAATGGCCTTTAATAAGCTGCCACGTGGAGATGGCACTTTATGATGCTTTAAAAGAATGTTTAATCTTTGTTAATTAATACAGTCTAATCTACCAGAACTAATGAACTTTCAGCCACAACAGTAGGTCGCTGCAATCAGATTATTCACTGCCATGTAAACATCACGAGTTGCAAATTGATCAAAGCACAAATTCCGGAGAATAAAGGTAAAATGTGACCTTTACTAAATTTATCTCTATTTTAATGTTCCTCCCATAATTACCCAGTAGAGGATAAGAAAAGAAATGACCTACTTACAGGCGGCAGAATGTTGTCAGTGTTGGAACTCTACAAACAAAGGGAGACAAAGCACTAAAATTAACAACCAATAATGTCTTATTATCCATAATGACTATTTATTCCATCATCCCAGCCAGATTCCCCCACCCACTTACACAACCTCTCGTATTATATAAAAGGGAAAAGGAGAGGAAGCAATGGAGGCAATTGCTGGCGGTGCCCGAGGAGGGTTCAGAAGCAATGTGGGCAGAGGATCGTGCTTGCTGACAGCTTGGCTGGTGCATGGTCCATGAACTCACACTGCTCCTCACCTCTCTGCTACCTCCCTTGTCACCTTTCCCAATCCCTCAGCTGGCCATATAGAAGGAGAGGTCTCTCCCCTCCCAGTATGGGCAAAGGGATAGAGGCTCACATTGTATCATAGACTGGCCCAGATTGGGAGGGACCTCCAAAGGTCATGCAGTCCAACCTCCCTGCAGTGAGCAGAGACAGCCTCAATTAGATCAGGTTGCCCAGAGCTTATTCAGCCTCATCTTGAGTATCTCCAGGGATGGGGCCTCAACTACCTCTCTGGGAAACCTGTTCCAGTGTTCAATTCCCCTCCTGCTAAAAAACTTCTTCCTAACAGCCCATTTCAATGTCCCCTCTGGAACCACATCGATCTCAGAAAGTCCCGTGCAAGTTCTGAGCATCAGCACTGGGAAAAACCAGCAATTATTCATGTTCAGAAGTGACAAAGAAACATCTTCCAAGAAAAATGCATCAACAGAAAACTAGGCAGAGCCGGATAAACTTCAGGCAAGAATCCGAAAAATACAATTAAAAAAAAAAGAGACTTGAGCAAATTTCTTCCCCACTGCAATGAAGTCCTAATAAGGAAGATAAAATGTAAGGAGTTCCTGAAGACTAGAAAAGTCTGAATGTGGTGTTAACAGCAAAAAACCCCAAGCAGCTGTGATGAAACAAGTAACTCACAGGCTGATTAATCTGCCCTGAGTCCCGGGCAAAATAACGAGGAAGCTGATATGGGAATCAATAAGGATTAAAAGATAGGAATGTAATTAATTCCAGTCAACAGCGTTTCATGAAAAATAAGTGGTGTCAGACAAAGCTGATTTCATTCTTTTATGAGCTTATAATTTCGGTGAATAAAGATGTTTGATTGGGAGCAATGCAGTGGGGTTTTGGTAACAGACACTACCTTAGCAGAGGTTCAGATTCTGCTCCACTATTTGCAGTGGGTAACATGAAAACTGATAAGGAGAATGATTGCTAAAATATCATAAACAGCTTTGGTTATCTGTGCCCAGGGAGAATGAGACAGGTTCAACTAAGTGATTCTGGAGCGGAGAGAGGAGAGAAACCGTTTAGGGAGAAGAAATAACAAAATCACAGAACACTAGGGATTGGAAGGGACCTCGAAAGATCATCCAGTCCAGTCCTCCTGACACAGCAGCATCCCCTAGATCCAGTCACACAGGAACATGGCCAGGTGGGGTTTCAATGTCTCCAGAGAAGGAGACTCCGCGACCTCCCTGGACAGGGCTCTGTCACCCTCACTGAGAACTTGTTCCTTCTCAAATTGATGTAGAACTTCTTCTGTTCCAGCTGACATCCGCTGCCCCTTGTCTGCCCCTGAGCAGAGCCTGGCTCCATACTCCCAACATCCACCTTTTCCATATAGATCAACACTCATGGGGTCACCCCTCAGTCTCCTTTTTTCAAGCTCAAGAGGCCCAACTCCCTCAGCCTTTCCTCATCAGGGAGATACTCCACTCTTTGTGGCTCTGCACTGGACTCTCTCAAGCAGTTCTGTGTCCTTCTGGAACTGAGGGGCCCAGAACTGGACACAATATTCAAGATGCGCTCTCACCAGGGCAGAGTAGAGGGGGAGGAGAACCTCTCTCGATCTGCTAACCATTCCAGCTTAAAGGAAATGAACCATACTGAAAAAATAGCCCAAATTTATTCATGAATGTCAGGGAAGGCATCAAGGCACAGTATGGCTGGTCCCACCTGCAGAAAGACCTTTAGCAAAGGCAGCATGTCAGGGACACTTACAAGTTCAGTGTTGAAAGGCCTGGGCTGCCCAGTGGGATACAGGGGTTTTAGTTAAAAATCCTGTGCTCTGCCTTGAAAACCCCATTGGAAAAACTCCCCAGGCTGCTGGGCTGATAGCCATTCAGTGTGCATCCTAGGGAAAGGAACCTGTACGAATGAGGGCAAGGTTGTGCCTCTTCGCTGTGCGGAAGCAGGTGCAAGGACACAGTTTTCACTGTTTATATTTTGAAATTGCTCTTCAGTGTGGAGATGTAAAACTTCTCTGAGAAAGTGTTGGTCTCTGAGCAAGACAAATGGATCCATTCAAAATGGGTAACACGTAGGGGAATTATTTATATATTGAGTTCGAAAGTGGTGAGAAGCATCCAGGTGAAGCAAGGCAATTTGTAAAGCAAGAATAACTTTCTATGAAAATAAAGAATAGGGAAAAAAACCTCCCAGTTCCTGAGATCAGAATTCATTAGTTTTATGGAAAAAATATGAGAGTTAAACATGAAGGAGTTAAATCAAAACTGGCATCAGACCAGAAGTGACATCTATCAGTGGCTTGTGAAAGGCTTAATAAGAGCATGTGAACTTTAATGGCTAGCTCTTGAGGAAGCCTTTGACATTACTAGCTTTTTTGAAACATGGTGCCATGACAAAAATCAATGGGAAACTTTAGTACTTTGCTATAAAATCATAAAGGAAAGAGTTCCAATTTAAGTGATGAGGGAATAGCACTGTAGTCTAGAAAGATCCCCAGAAAGAAAGAATGCACACGTCAACATCTCTACAGCAGAGTTTACAAACACACTTAAAATTTTGCACTCAGGAGTACAAATACATGCTGGAATTATCAGCTCCAGCGTTCTTCACGTTCAGATGTGGAAGATCAACCTTAATGCCCTAATTGTTGCTTTATTCAGAAACTTGTTCAGTGAAAGCCTTTTAGAAGTGCAGCTTGTGGCTTCACAGTTCTGCCTTCTATTCAAAAATCTGCTCATGTAGAGATTAATATGATAGCAGCTGGCAAATCCTGTGCTCAACTGGCCAGTTCCTTTGGAGACAAATCATGTGGCAAATGTAGTTATGTGGAAGGTTGGAACCGATAATCTAATCGTTGTTGCTGTTTTTTACTTCAAATACCTGGCTTCTGCCGGGTGAATTCAGGGGCAGAAGAATCACAGAATCAGTCACAGAATTATTGAGGCCGGGAAAGATCTCTAAGATCATCAAGTCCAGCCTATGACCAAACATCACCACAACAACCTAGACCATGGCACTAAGTGCCACATCCAGTCTTTTCTTAAACACGTCCAGGGATGGGGACTCCACCACCTCCCTAGGAAGTCCATTCCAGTGTCTGATCACCCTTTCTGTGAGGAAGCGTTTCCTAACATCCAACCTAACCCTCACCTGGTCCAGCTTCAGGCCCTGCCCTCTGTCACTAGTTGCCTGGGAGAAGAGCCCTACCTCCACCTGTCTACAACTTCTGTTCAGGTAGTTGCAGAGGGGGATAAGGTCCTTCCTGAGTCTTCTCCAGGCTAAACAGCTCCACCTCCATCACCCTCTGCTCATAAGTCCAGGCCCTTCACCAGCCTCGTTGTTCTTCTCTGGACCTATCTCTCCACGCTGCTCTGGGTTGTAAATGTTGCCCTGCCCTGCTTCTTCTGAAACACACTGCAGGTGTTCCTGGTCCTGCATCCCAGGGCTGTTGGACAGCAGTTAGAGAACAAAATCAAACTGAAGGAAGGAGGGTGAATACATGGTCTGTAGACAGTCTTCTCTTGGTGGAGGTGAGGGAAACTGTCATGTTATTATGTGAAAGCTGGGCATAGCTGGTGGGAAAATTGAAAAAGGCACATCATGCCAATTACAGTGATTGCTTCTTAATGATCTGTGTTATAACAAGGAACTTAATCGACTAACGTATTCATTGTATGGGAAGAAAGACGTGAAGTTACACAGCTTAAAGTCTGTGTGTAATGTTCTTCTCTTTTTCTGATGGACTGTTCCAGAAAGATCTCACTGCAAAAGAAACCTTGACCAAACAATCAGCTGGCTGATTCTTCAGATCTTCAGCAGCTTGTGTAAAATAAGTGCAGACACTCCTAAATTTGTACAAAGGAGAATAAACATCAGCTTGCTTGGGAATTTATTTAATCTGTATATTCAAACTGACAGCAAGCTGCATTCCAGTCTGCACTTCTTGAGAAAGAAGCAAATTTCCATAGGGCTCATGTTACTGGCTGATTCAGAATGCCTGTTGTTATTGTAAAATATTGGTAGGGATGGATTGAGATATATTCATGACAGTAGGTGGACTGATGGAATTCAGTGACTTTATTTAAAATGTGCAGGAGTTTATTATAGTACTGTAATAGAAATGTCATTTACCCCTGACGGGAGGAGAGGGAAAAGCCCTGTCAATGAATAATAATGGAGTTATTTAAATGTCAGCTTTCTTGCAAATAGTTTGAAAAATATAAATTATTCTACATATTTCTAGTTTTGTTTTAATTTATTACTCGGGAAGTCAGAGTTTCAATCCCACGGCTTTGGTATTTTTCATACTGTCAAATGAGCAAGTAATAATTAACATGTTTATCTTCCTGGGTGTTTGCAGAAGACATTCTGCTTTACTGAAAAAGTAGGGAGTGAGTCTAAACAGCTGCTGGTAAAATTTAGTGTGGCTTCATGGAACAATTTTCAACCAAAATGGTGGGACAGGGATGAAGTTCAGAGCTGAGTCTAAATACTGCTTCTGAGTATTATTCTATTATGAAGCATCATCTGCATTTTGTTAACATCCACAATGTCCCAATGCATCTAATTTTGTTTTCTGTAGTTAGACAGACTGGCACATATTTCAAATGTCTTTTCAGACCTTCCTGTTTCAAACTCATCTGGACTTATTATGCCATAGTTTGAAAATATACCAAGCCAAATCAAGCAATTTACACAGGAATTTAAAATAATTTGATGAAACACGTATAAACAACCTGCTCACCTCAAATGAACTGAGGCATCATCGTGACATGTGTGCCTACGCAAGAGCTAGTAAAATGGTTTGATCATTTACATATAATTATTGTTCCAGTAGCCGTGGGGCTTTTCAACGAATCGTTCAGAAGGTACAGGGTTTCATTTTTGCATTCTGAGCTCTACGGGTGCTGGGTTTAGTCCTTTCAGATAATTTCTTTATTCAGGCATTTGCTTGCTCTCTTCATGCTACACAGATACACTAAAACTGAATTCTCTCAGCAGAGCTTCAGAGAAGCCATCTACCACCTAAAGGGTGGGAGATGTTGGTAGATACGTACCTGCTACCCTTCAGATAACTGGAATTGATGTTGATCCCTACAATGGCGTTACTGCCTACACCCTGCTGAGGTGCATCTGTCTTTTGCAACGTTTCCAGGTTAGGCTGGCTTCCTGGATCACCAAGCTGCTGATACGTTTTCATGGATTAGGAGTCCCATGCTGCTTTATATACCCATTTAATAAGACAAATAAAGAGCTCATTAATCAGCCTGTTAATCAATGCCTGCTTGTATACAGGTACATTGAACAGGAAAAAGATGAATTCAGGGTGGTGATCCCAATAGAGGCTTCATGTATACACAGTGCTTCGTTTGGTACAATTCTTGGTTCAGCTGCTCTCTGTGTGTGCATCCATTGTAATTCTTAGTGGTAAAGCTCTTCTAGGTGCCCGTCTGCTGTTGTGTATAACACGTAGCTCCCTGTTAACATCAGGTGTAACTCTAAAATGGTATAACAACTTGTATCTGGGCAGGTAGAAGGACTGGTTACCGCTGGTTTAGAATGCAATAATGCAAGTAAAATCTTATAGTAGCTTTTCTCACTGCTTGGACGTTTGTTCATCTGCAAAACATGATGTTTTTTTACGCTTTCCAAGCTTTCAGTTGCTTTTATGGGTGTTGACAGCACATGCTTCCATGTGTATCTATCATTACCTGTAAATAAAGCTATGAATGCAAAATAATTGCCTAGAGAATTGAAGAAAGAAATGGTTGGCAATTCTGACTGAGATTATAATTCTCAATAAGCCTTTGACATCTGTTTGCCTGTGCTGTGGCAGGGGTTCTGGTTGCTTTTCTTTAACAATTTCAAAGTGAGTTTTGTGTTAGATTTTCTTCACTCCTGTCCTCTTTTAAAGGGTCACATTTTGAAACCACTGACACCACTATAGGAAGAGCTGTATTACTTTGTTAATACATTTTTTTCCTAACTTGGCAGGTGAGATTTAGTTCTTGTATTCTTTGGATGTTTTTATCAGCCCAGACTTCACAAAATGTAGGTTTTGGTTTTTAGGCAGACTGCAACAGAAATGTTAATTTCTGAGAAGTCTGGGTAGTGAGGTGGATGAGTAAACCATCAGTGACTCTGAACCATCAGTCATTGGTGGGGCTGTATTCAGCATTCTTTTGTGGCTCCTTTCACCTGAATGCCAAAACACCCCAGAAATACTCAGTAACAAAAATAACTATGACAGTGTTCTCCTCCTCAGTCCACCGAGGAAACAACTCCATTAGTTTGTATGTGTTCCTGAAAGAGATGGCCTTATAAAAGGCAAGATCAATCAGCAGATGAGAATGATTTTAATGTTCTAACAAAAAAAAAAATCGTACTTACCCACAGGGGTGCATATGTTTGTTAGGAGGAAAGGAGGCAGGGAGGTGAAAGCTATGGTTAGAAATGATGGATCAGTTATATGAGAGGAAATGCTTTCATGAAGTTCCTGAGTAGAGAGTCAAATGCAAATCCATGTTTTAGTGTGATTCTTCGTAGTGGTTAAAGCCCGAGGCTGCAGCCTTCTTATGAGAAGGAACTTCTTTACAGTGAGGGAGAGCCCTGGAATGGGCTGTCCTGAGGGGTTGTGGAGTCTCCTTCTCTGGAGATTTTTAAAACCCACCTGGATGTGTTCCTGTGCGATTTGGTCTAGGTGATCCTGCTGTGGCAGGGGGATTGGTCTAGATGATCTTCTGAGGTTCCTTCCAATCCCTAATGTTCTGTAATTCTGTGATACTGTTTGCAACATCTGAAGTCACAGAAGCTGTGGTATGAATGTACATGTGGAACCCAATCCGTAAGTGTAATGCTTTCCATACTCTGTGAAATACCCATAAACATTGGAGACATTAAGCTTTTTAAATACCTTTGTGAATTTAGCCATTGTTGCCTAGATTGCAGAGAATGTGGAAATAATGGGTGCCTAAGGTTTACTTTAGAATCACTGGGTTTAGGGCAATTAGCAGAAGGAAAAATTCATGTTTGCAAAGGAAGTTCTATATGGATCCATATATCCATTTTAAAGACGATGCAGATTTATTATCCACAAGAATGTGTTATACTTTTAAATGTCTCTGTTACCCAGACACATGTTGTTTTTCTGCAATGTGTGGATACCAACTGTACTATTTGGACTGATTAACTAAATCCCCAGAATATTAAGATATAATTCAGGCAAACATGAGCTGCATAATGAATGAGCCTCTGCTGATAATTGATCTCGTTTCAAGTTGCATGTTAAGAGTAAACGTTACAAGAAGTCTGCATAGCCCTCTTGGTTCACTTGTTTTGCTCTTCCCCAAGACATGTAGTCAGTTTCTCTATGGGCAACCCTCACCCGGGAATTGTGTTATTTTCTCTACCAAATGGTGGCTCTTAATGCAAGAATAAAGCACGTGCTCTAACTCACTGCTAGTCCTTCTGAAGAAATCCGTATAAATCACACGTGTAATGCTTGCCTAGTTAGGTTTTCAAAAGGGCGTCAATGTTTTCACAGAAAACTGAACTCAAATTTCACTGAACGCTTAGCTGGAGCAACTATTTTGAAATATACTGAGAAAAGTCTCTTACCTGAACAAAGCTAGTCTAAGCTTGGAGTATACAATGAATTGATAACTTTAGCCTCTTGCTGTCTGCTACGTGGCATTTACAACAATCATCATCTTCTATATGCAAAATTTAGTATTTCTTATTGTACATGTTTATTTTAAAATGCCTTGGGAAGATGTTGGCTTAATTTTTCCTGATCTAATTTAAATGCAAATGATAAGCACTCATATGATGCTATGTGTATATAATTAAGTGTCATTATATACTACATGAATCATTCAAAAAGCTCTAGAGAGCCATTCTGCTATGTAAAGCATGACTTATACTGAAAAGCTGCCAAGTGACTTGTGGTTTTGTGATTAAGTGTTTGTACTTATAAATTCTCTCTTTGAATTATAGGTCAACAGACTATGGGACAACATATGAGAAACTGAATGATAAAGTTGGCCTAAAGACTATTTTGAGCTACTTGTATGTTTGTCCGACAAACAAACGTAAGGTATGTGATACTGTGGTTGGCTCAACTTGGCTTTTTGATGCAATTTCTCTTCTGGTGATTTCTCTCTATTTCCTCAATATCCATTACTATTTAAATGCTGGAATCTCTCTCTTTTTGCCTTACTCCCACTGAAAACACGTGTGGCTTTAACAAAATAGAAGTCACTGTGCACCAACTATTGTTTCTACTAGTCTGCTTTAGGGAATGTAAGTTAGTAAAAGATGGCCCTTAAATGGAAAGACATAATAGGTAGAATGCATTTAATTATTTGCTTATCTTCTGGATGGTGGTGATTTTGTTGTCCAAAAGTGAGAGAGACTCATTAAAACAGCAGAAAGGCATCTACAGTGGCCAGATTGTATGTGACATTATTTGTCTTTTAAGTGCTCCCAGTAGTGAACCGAACAGGATTTGACAAATTCCTGCAGAGAAAATGCCTTCTGAAGCCCAGAAGTTTTTAATCACGCAAGCACCCTGCTGGCTAGCAATTTACTGGGAATTTATGACGCTAATGTATTCGTAAAAGGAATATGATCCCTTTTTCGAGATGCTTTTTTGACATATGATTTTGTAATTTGGAGGTATGCAATAGGAAATGATGGATCACAGTTCATAATGGTAATGAAGGCTTGTATTCTCCCATATGCTAACATCTGCTAGTAAATGATATTGTGTTTAAAGACTGTCTTTCACGTGCTACTTAAAAAAAAAAAAGGGTTAACCTCTCTTATTTGTTGATCGACAATTAGTGTTTTGTTGTGGAAATGTCTGGCAATTTCATTTCAGAGTGGTTGGTTCAGAAAAAAAAATACAGTAGGATGTGATTAAATGGCAGTGGTGACACCATTGTCCTCGTCACTTACCTGTGAGGCTGCAGTGCACATGTGGTGGGGAAAAGGCCCAATGGTAGAAGGAAGAAGAATCTGGTCAGAGTAGTTTTCTCTCATTGCTTTCTGTCCTAGTGGATAGTTTGACTTATTACTGGTAATACTGAACTGCAGCAGTAGAAAATGTCATTGAAGACTCGACTCGAGAGGCAGCTGTGCGTATTTGGGCAGCTGAGAACACTATGGTATGATTTTCGTAACACCAATACTTTTATGCTTTCTTGAAGAGAGAAAGGGAAAGGATGAGGGAGTTCTCCTAGCCAAGGAGGACAATACTTAGCCTTGTGCTCTTGTAGTTTGTGTATCACTTTGTTGTAAAGAAACAGGCACTTACAGCCAGGAGTCGTTTGACCTATTAAAAAATTATCCCTACGATAATCCAGATTGTATCATAATGTCACCTACTTTTCTCGATTTGACTAAGTGATGGTCTGTACCACCAACTGAGGGATATACTCATCACAGGATGTACTTGATCCTGTACTCCTCTACCTGAGCCTGTGAATAATATTCTGTTCATAACCAAAGAACCTTTGGCTGATCTTCAAGGACTTTCCTCCTTCCACTGGAAATGTGTTTGTAAACACTGAAATATAAAACTAAAGGAGACTTTTGAATATTATTATGCATTCCATTTTCTTGATACTGTCAGCTGCCTCATGTAGACTTAACAAGACCACTCTCAAGTGCTTTCTCAATGACATTCTGCTTAATGAATTGTAGCTGTGGAATTGCAGTCCTTACATGGAAAGTCGTTGACTTAGAAAACCCATAGGAAAAAGGAAGTTGTCTGTCACTTACCTTTGTAATGCCACCTGACTGACTCCTCATAGCTACCTACGTTGTAATGGTCATGCTAGACTGGAAAAAGGCATTAAGGGTGGAGACATTTATTTTTGTAATCAAAATAAACAAGAAAAAGGGGTTCAACCTTCCTTATGGAAGTCAGATTAAATTGGGATGCTATTACTCCAAATTAGTGGAGAGATGTCACCTCATTGCAACTGACCCTGATAAAGATACAAGGCTTTTCATTAAAAGCTAAAGAATGAAATTATCAGATTACCTATATGTCTTTAAGGTTTGGGTTTTGAAACGTTGGTCAAAATCAGCTGGGTAAAACCTGCACGATGCCTCATTTATTGTGGTGCAAAGAAACCTAAAAAGAAACTAAGGGTTTTGCAAGCATGCGGAGCCAACTGAAGTACAGTCTGGCTTTGAAAATCCTTCACCACCCTTGGCTGCACCTTCCCACTCCCTTCCTTGCATTGCCACCCTTATTTGTGTAGCCATCTGGTGAGCTGGATCGAGGACTAATCTGCCTGAAAACTAATCCCTTTCCAGCTCAAAAACCAAATAGATGAAAGTAAAAGGCTTTCAGGTGGAAGGATGGAACTGCCTGTTTTGGCAATCGACTGCACTAGAGTT
The DNA here is from genome assembly GCA_028565055.1 of Phoeniculus purpureus. NCBI lineage: Eukaryota > Metazoa > Chordata > Aves > Bucerotiformes > Phoeniculidae > Phoeniculus > Phoeniculus purpureus. The sequence continues at coordinate 19,757,532 of JAOXOE010000632.1, read as the reverse complement.
GGCCTATCCTCAATAAAGGGCAGGCCAGAGGAAAACCACAACACCTGGGATGAAAGGATTGATGAAAAAAGATCTAAAACTGAATTTTCCAAAACTTTTCAGCAGGAGCAGAGTTAGGCAGGGAGAACTTTTGGAGGCCCCGCTTACGCTGTTTCCGCAACGTATCGGGCCATCCCTCCCGTAAGCACCTGACTTCAGGCAGCTAGCTAGTCCACGGGGGCATGGGAGAGTGTGATGTCATGTTATATTTGCACACGTGAAATGCTTCCATAGTGAAAGCACACATACTGAAACTCAAGGTCTGTATTATACCTGCTTTGGAACGGAAAGCATAAGAAAATTTGCTTAAGATTTTGACACCGAGAACATTTTACACTTTCAGCAAAACCCCGAAAACCTATGGGTGCTGAACCTGTTCCCATTAACTCTCCTCTCACCCCTGACATTCTGATAGACTATGAGAAACTCTGGTTAGTTTGAAAGTAGCATCTTTATTCACAAATGTGATCCAAACGTGTAGCCGCAGATATTTGTTTTAAAATGTGGGGCTCTGCTAGGAAATCCGTGAATGTTTTTGTAATGCTGAGACTATTTGAGTGGAGGGTTTGTACACAGCTGCAGTTAATACTGGGCAAATGCTAACAGCTTGTTTTCCCTAAGTATTTGTTACACATGGTAAGTGACTCTTTCTGACTGCACCTGCAGCCTTGGGTGTTCTTTGTTCCCCAAGGCATTCTTTAGCGGAGAGAAAAGCCACCTTCACCAGTGGAAAAGAAATGTCTTTAAGCTATTGAACAAGAGACCTTGGTACAACAACGACTTGTTAGTGAGGCTGGCATGTACCTAGCTTACCAAAAGTGCCTTCTTTCAGCAAAAAAAATATAAAATCCATTTTAGCCCATGCTTAACTCTTAGGAATTTTGTCATTGAAACAAAAGGTAAAAGTTGAACTTTGTTGAATCAAGGCTCATTGCCTCTAATTAAAAAAAAAAAGGCAGCGTGTCCTGTATGTAGTCTTGCCTGTTCCTCGCAAAGCAGAGCAGTTGGAACAATGAATTTGTAGAATGAATGTAATTTGATTTATTCAAATAATTAATAGATTTATTCATGAATTTCTGATGATTTCACATTCTGGAAAAGAACAAACAGCAACATGTGTTGAATAAATTGTTTGTTGTAATTCATTTACTCTCCTCCATCTACCAAAAAATGAATCTATAAATACACAGAATTTGCAGAGCTTCCCACAGTCTATGAATGCCAATTTATTTCTAAAAGCTTTAGACTTGCAATTCTTGTCTCTTCTTTGAACAAAATTAAACCCTTTAACCAGACATTGCAGGCAATGTTGGATTACAAAAGGGTGCTTTGAAAATAAAAATGAGAACAAATTCAACTGTTATTTACAATTTAAATTGATGACCTATTGCTGTTGCTTGGTGTTTTTCTGAATTGCAGTATTTTCTTATGGAAATTACAGGAAATGGTGACTAACATAGCAATGTATGAACCCTGCCAATGAGAAAGGGAGAAACCCTGTTTTTCAGTATTCGCTCCTTTCACTGAATTATTGTACTGCCTGGTCCTATGAGTGATGACACAGAGCATGGGGAGAAAAATTGTAAGGCATACATCTTGCCAAAGACACGGAGCCTGTTTGAGTATTTGTCAACAAGTCTCCAGGAGAATCCCCAATGTGTAATAAATCCCTAGGCTTAGGTGTGTCAACACTGGCTTATTTGTTAGTTTCATAGAGCCTTTTGTGCTTCTACCTTAAGAAATAGTTTTTGGGAATAATGCACTGGTGAGTTAAAAATTAAACCAAAATAGATATCCAAGGTGTTCTCTTGAAAATCCATTTTTGCAAGAGTTTATCATCTGCTTCCTTAGCAACTTGCATGCACAAAGTTTTATGGAATTTATAAAAGCCTTTCAGATAATTTGCTTTTAAGCACTACATGGAAAATCATCAGCCTGGAGATATAAAAAATGAGTGAGTGGTGTGGTGAAGACTACAATCGTTTTAACTGGAGATATTCTTTGACTGAAAAAATGCTGCTAGGTAGTTTAGGCAGTGTTCTTTGTAAAGAGCCAGGTTGTGCAGCCCATTCTTTCTTTATACTTTCAAACTCCTTATATCTGTGTATCTGCCGTTAATAAAATACTGGGTGATGGTATCTGCCAGCAACTTTTATGCTATTAACAGGACTAGTGCATCTGATATTTCCTGTGAGTTTGAATGGTTGTTGTTATGGTTTGAAAAGTACCAAAATTTTCAGGTGTATAGACTTGTGCTTTCATAAAGAAAAATGTGCGCTTTGCTTTAAGAGAGTTCTTTGGGTGACCTGTCCCAGGAGGGGCAGGCACTAGATGACACTGTAAGAGAGGGCTGAATGAAGAGCCTAAGTCAGTTTTTCCTCCTGGGAGCTTTGCCTCAACGCATCCACATGGGGCTCCCCCCACTTCTGGTTAGGAGAGGAGAAAGGACAGGAGGGGATGAAGCAGCTTGCCGCAGCCCCCCTGCACTCTTGGACAAGGGGGTGGGGTGGGGGTGCAGTGGCCCCCTGCCCTGTTTGGAGGCAGCAGCTGCCTCCTGGGCCCCTTTCTGCTGGGAAGAGGTAGGCTGAGAAGCAGGACTTGGCCTGGCCCCGGCCCCCTGGGCTGGAATGGTGGGTGGAGAAGAAAGAATGTAGTGTTGATTCCTCCCCACATGGAGTGAGCCAGAGCTGCATCCAGCAACTTGTGATGAGCTGATAAAAATACTCCCCTTTCCCTTATGACCGAAGTGGGAGGAGGGGAGAAAGAGGAGGGGAAAGGAACTCTCAAGTTTGGGGGAAGGGGGAGATGCCCTACTGACACTGGCCATGGGGCTGTTGCCATGTTGTGTTCTTCATGTGGCTGGCCATGCAGATGCTGCCATCTTTGAGCCACTGATCAGCAGGAAGATAAAGTGTTTGTCATTTCTGCTGCTGAGAAAAGCTGGGGATGCTTGAGTATTGGGAAGAGAATAAGCCTCTGGAGAGGCATCTGAGAATTCCTTGGTGCTAAGCTGAACTGTCTGAAAGCAGCAGAAGAATTGTTCTGAAAGAAGTAGGAAGACCCAAGAATCCTTAAAACTTTGGCAAGAAAAGAGACTGGGTTCTTTTTAAAAGACATGTTTCCTGCATCAAGGGATGCAGTTCAGGCTGTGAGGAATCAGGCCTGTCTGATCAGCATTTTGCCAGACAAGCTACACTGCTGAAATAAGGAGTTCACCAGTCTGGAATGGCCAAGGGTTCAGCATCTGCAGACCATGCTGTGTGACCTGGCAAGCCTGTCAGAATGAAGGAAGAGAGGGCGGTTGTACTCTTCTCTGCTTGACCAACATGCTTTTCCCAGGTCTCTAATGTAAAAACCCAAAGACTAATACGGTAGTCGTCTCCCATTGTGTTTTCTCAGACTACGTGAAGGCATTTGTGACGGAGTTTCTGGTTTGTGTGCACTAACTTGCTTAACCTTTTTCTTCTTTCTGTATGTAGTTATAGATTTAATAAACCCCTTTCATTTTCCCTAAGCTACCCATTGTCTGGCACATTCTATCTGAGCTATCATCGCGATGTAGCTGCTTTTCCTTTTATTTAATAGTGGTCTTGAACCCACCACAGTTGTGTTAGTTTTTTTGTTTTCTCTTTCTTTCTGAAGGTCTGCCTTGAATTTTCTCTTTATTCCTCCAACTGTTCAGATTTTAATTACTGTGTGGTACAGCATTCTCTTTTCTATCTTTGTAAAGATGAATGGCCTGGAGATGCCTTCCTCTTCTTTTGTGTTTAATGGTTGCAATTACCACCTTTATCACAGCATGTTAAGCACTGTCCTGTTGTGTGTGTAGCTGCAAGATAACGGATGTTTATTGTAAACATAATTGCATGGCTAGATCCCTAACTACTCCAAAATCATTTCTATTAATGACTTTTAAATGAAAGGAAATGCAAGGAATGGCAGCCCAGATTTCTACATTGGGTGGTGGAATGGTTTCTCTCAGTCAAGACAGGAGAAGATTTACACTTAGTAGCTCAAGTAGAAATGATTGAGTGCTACTTTGTGTCCTGTGATACTAGAGTAGCTCATTAGTTTCAGAGATGCCCTGGTTTTGGAATGTAAGCTGCCCAGTTGTATAAAGGGTAAGACACAGAGCTACATGCTTTACTGCTGGCTTGGTACCTGCTCTCCCAACAGTTGGGGAAATGTCTGTAGAGATGAATGCTTCCTCCTGATGTTGTGGTTTCTCTAGAAGGGGCTACTCTCAGTTGCTAAATCAGACAAGGAACGTTTCTAAAAATCCTTTCTCTGACCTGTCTCACCATGGAAGCTTTCAGAAGTTTGATGTGATGGCTGGTCTTGATTTTTATTACTCATGGAAATGTTATTTCCAGTGGTGTCCTCCTTGTGTGCCTCTATAAATCTTACTGTGAAGACTGAGTTTATGCTGGAGAGGTTAGAGCTCAGCAGAGCTCTAAGCATTCCTTACTGACTGGTCTGGCTCACTAGACTGAGCCAGGACCTGTGGTTGTCAAGGGATGGCATCCTTAGCAAATTAGGCACAGTGGGAGACCCAGGGTCTACAGTCGATCAGTCATGCCAATAGCCCAAATTGCTACTGCAGTCCAGTCTTGCAGAGATAAAGTAAATAATTCTGTTGCTCTCCTCTTTCATATGGAAGGAAAGGTCCCTGTTAGCTGCGAGCTGTGAGTGAAGCCTTCAAAGAGACAGTCATAAGACACCAAAACATCATCATCTCACAGACATGAAAGGTTGGGAGCTTTTTGTGTGGTAGATTATTTTTCAGCCCTTTTTTTGCACTATGTAGTGCCCAGGTGATTTCAATGGTGAGAATGTAGGGATTCTTCTTCACTTGTATCTTTTCTCTAAGCTCAGTGGTCTAAATCTGTTTTCTTCAGAACTTTTGGCTTAAGATTTCACTTCCTGATCAGAAAATAATTTAAATCTGATTCTGCAAGGGTCAGAATTATTATCTTGGACTGCACAGGTGGTTCCGTGGACTTCTGCTGGCATTATACACATGTAAACAGTTCAGTACCCACAGGAAGAGGAATGTCTCACCCCTCAAATTAAGAAATAATTTAATTTTCTGCTTTTTGACAGTAATGATGGAGTCTACTGGTGTTACAAACCACTATCAGTGGTGACTGAAAAGTGTTACGTCCTTAGAACACGTTATCACTATTCTCAGTTCTGCTTGTACCATTTTTAGTTTCAAGACTAATGCTTATACCTGAGATACTCAAGTATAGACTTGAATTCCATTTCAGAATGTCTTTGCTGTACCTCATCCCATATGGAAACAAGGAAAAAACCCAATTTAAAAAAAAAGTTCTTCAGATAGATTGTTCCTCAGGTGTTTTGGATATGATATGACACAGCTGTAATTTGGTAGAGTTTCACTGAAGTCAGTGAAGACCATATGGCAGTGACTGAAGAGCTGGTGCTGTATTTTTACTCTTTCATATCTAGTTAATGGGAAATCAGTAATTAACAAGCATTTGGTCAATATTAACAAATTCAGATTTCTACCTTTCAAAGTGAATATTTTGACTTTTGAAGTGTCTGGTGGCATTCACTCCCAAACTTTCTGATGCATGGCTATAGTATATGACAGCTCTCACAATAGCCATCACACGCAAAGCCCTTGCCATTATTCTACATCCATATCTCTTCTCGGCTATGAAGTGAAATCAAAGCCCATTTATTCCGCTGCTGCTCCTGTAAGCCTATCAAAAATAGTGGCAGTTTTGACATTTTCCCACTCAAAGTGGTGTTGCAGTATGCTGTTGTATCTCACAGAATTCTCCAAGGGCACACTGAATGTTGAAACTAATGATAGGGAAGTATGAGCCATGGAATTCAGCTTCAGAACTACGATTCACCCAAGCTGAGGAGGGTTTCAAAGGTTCTTTCCATTCTGGCTCTGAGTACTGTTTTCTGCAAACTAGACACTTAAAACTTATGCAAGAAAATCTCATGTTGAATGTCCTCTACCCCTTTTAAATTCTTCAATGATTTACCAGCTGTTCTGGAACAATTGATGTCCCCTTTGCCAAGGGAGGATATATACCGGCAGCGTAGAGCAGTGGAGTGGTGTGGTGTTAGCTGCAGTCCAAATGCAGGCAGCTAGGATTGATGGTAGTGCAAGAGTGTGTCTGACTACAGACCAGACCTGTCTTATTGTGGAACTTGTAGCCCCATCCATTCCCATAAATAAGACAGGCTGTTTAAACCAGGAAAAAAGCCAGTTCCCATAATATTGATTTTTTTTTTCATATGAAAAACTAGCCTCAAGCAGTTGAATATCAGCTTGTTCAGCGTCCCATAAAGTTTGAGTAAAAATATGTGCAGTAGGGTTTTTTCATTTACCTTCCAGATTTTGAGCCATTAAAGATACATACCTAAATCTCACTTCAATATCATTTCAGTACTGTGTTGTGGTAGGAACATACTTCTTTGGTCATGAAATGTGGAAAAATGTTTTATTACTGTATAGTTTTAGAAATTGGCTTTAAAGGGAACAACAACATGATATTCTGGCATAGCCGTGTGATGGCTGGTTTGCTGGGGATTTGACCTGATAATGTATAAAGATAAAAAATGTGTGAATATTGACCATAGGAACTCTGAACTCAAACTTCCTTTGCCAGACCTGCAATAAAGTTGTATATAGTATTTCTTAATTGCAGGTAATGTAATCTGAAGGGCATGTTTACAGGCAGACTGCAGTTGCTCATTCCTCTTGTATTCTTGGAAAGCTATTATCAAGAAATGAATGATTAAGTGACAGGGTACTTAGGTGTTGTACCCCTGTTTAGCTGTACTTGTACAAGGAGGAGAAAGTGAAAAAAATAAACAGGAAAAATAAACTTGATTATGAAACTCCTGATTGATAAATGCTGGTAAATGCAAAGAGAGGAGGGTGATAGCAAAGATTAATGGAAGTAATTAAAAAATTGTCTACTGCTATGAAAATGCAAGCAGACAACAATATGAGAATTAGTGATGAAAAAGTGATGACTTTAATATCACATAAAGAGTAACAGGTCATTGTGGAAACAGCCAAGTTTCTTGGAGAAAATGGGAAAAATTAAGTGTCTGGTGTGAAAAAGATATTGCAAAAAAAGATATTGTAAATTAGTTTTTTCTTTTCAGTCTGCTAAATGAAGGGTTTAGGATTCTTGTTGCAGGGACAGAGAGGGATCTCAGAGAGCCAGAAGAAGAAAAAAATTCTTGAGGTAAAGATAACACAAACCAGTGAATTCAAGGGTCAAAACTTAATGTAAGCAAGGTACTGTAATCCACATTTCTGACTCTTTTGATTCCCATCTCTCCAACTCTTTCTCATTAGTAGCAAAAAGGATTTAAAATATTAGCAAGAGCATACAACATGCAGAACAAGGAAAATATGATGCCTACTACACCTTGGAGAGAAGTGGCATAAAGAGTCTGGAGGTATAAACCCTTCTGCTTACCATGACTAAGCTTTCAGACGGATATGAGTTGTCCATAAATTTGCACAAGCCTGCTTTTCCATCAGAGGGGTCTCTTCTACCGTGTTCAGAAGTACTGAGTTGTGGTCAGTAGCTCTTAAGAGGTCACAGTCTTTTAGGGATAAGTGACAGGAAAGGAGACAAAACTATTAAGGCAGTGTTGTAGTAATAATAGCAGTAATGTGAGGCAGTGCTGAGGGCAGTGTAGAGGTTGACTTTAATTGAGTAGAACAGAATATGTTCACAAAGAACTATCAGAGGATTTCTTGCTAGGTACTCTGATTAAATCGATCAAACTCTAGACCACTGTTTTCCAAATGTTTTTTGTTGATAGGGGAAGGTAATCAGACCATGGTGAACATTCAGGGCATGCTTGACTCTTCCGTGTTTTTGTGTACCTTTGCTAGGAAGGACATGAGAATTTGAGATAAGTGCTTGGTAGTAAATTCTGAGCATGGCCAATTAATTAATTTTGGAGCCAATAAATTTTGTTGCTTTTCCTTCATCTGCCAGTGGAGTTAAGGAACTGGAGGTAATGGAGTACTTTCAAGAGATAACAAATGCTTAAATTAACAGATTACTTAAATTAACAGATTACTTGACAAGAAGGAATAAAATTTACGAAGTATTCTATTGCATATAGGACATTATGAATAATGGATTTTGCTATTTAGAGAGAGAAATTTCATACCAATTGAAAGCATTGATTTCTATCCAAAACTTTTTTCTTTTTTTGCTGCGGAGGTCGTCTAAGATATCTCTTTCTTGAAGATGTTAATGTGAAATTAACAATATTTTTGAGGGGAAAGGCTAGAATTATTTTGTTTTGAAATGTTTCCACTTTTAACTTCTTAAGAGGTTTATCAAGATAAATCCTACTGAAAACAATGGAAGTTAGCAATTACCTAAATTACATTCTTCATCTCTTGATTCTTCTATTGTTAAAAGCTGCCCTTACCAATTTCAGTGCAGTAAAGCTTGTCAATTTCTTATGCATTTAGGCATTTAGTTCTCTGTATGCCTTTGTGTATACATAAAACTTCTCACAGTCTTCAGTCCCATGATGCCAAATTCCTTCCTGAGAAGAAATTAGGAGAATTGGAAGAGAGTTCAGTAGACAACAAATGACACTAGAAAAATGGACACAATGACACTAGAAGTTTAAATCATTTATGGTAGCTGAGGAATTTAGATGTAGCAAGAGCTTTCAGATGTTAGTCCCTTGGGATGACAATCTTCACAAAGAAACATGAGAATAAACTGTGATCTCATCTTTGCATCCCAAATTCCCAAGGTTTTGTCTCCTGCTGAATGCTGAGATGCTTGTGTGTTTGTATCAGTATTTTTTACACACAGACAGACCAAAGATACAGGTAGGAAGCAATGGGATATATTTTCCATGAAACCCCATAGTTAACAACAGAACTGGCTTCATTTTTTGATGATTATTCTTGGTCTAAGGTTCAGAGGTGTATCTTAAACAAAGATTTTAAAAATCACCTTTCCCTGTTTTACACTCCTTTGCACATCAAATTGCACAGAACTGGATCATTACTTTGGTGTAGTGGGGTTTTTTTCTGCCAGTGTGTTTTAGAGGATCAAAACTTGAGCATGTGGTATGGATGTCTGTTGGCTCGTAGGTCCAGCACATTCTGTGAGCTTGACTCTTGAGCAGGCTGCATACTCTGAATGTAGATTTCTGGTGAAGACATTCCACTACAACTAGTTCCATTGTAATAGGTGTGGCAGTGGGTTTACAGATCTTTCTGAACATTATGCTGGACTGAGAATTGTGGCTAACCATCTGCATCAAGCCCAAGTTTCTTCTGTCTTATTTTCTAACTTAAGACTTTTGGAGATATTATTTTCTGCATGTTTGAACAGCATCTGTTCCTGTGGATTCTAGTACAGCAGACAACCTGTTTCCCATTTATTACTCTTACTAATGTAAAATAGTGAATGTGCTAGCACAGCACACCTAAAGAACAGTAATATGTGCTTAAGTTTTTGGCACTTAAGGAAGAAATGCAAACACATCCATATGCCCTCCTTGCAGCAGTGTTGTTCAGCTCAGAGGAAGTAAAGAACAATATCAGATGAATGGAGCCAGGCCCTTCTCAATGTCTTCTAGTGATAGGACAAGGGGCAATGGGTGTAAGATGGAACATAGAAGGTTCCACATAAATATGAGAAGGAACTTCTTCATAGTGAGGGTGACAGAGCACTGGAACAGGCTGCCCAGGGGGGTTGTGGATTCTCCTTCACTGGAGATGTTTAAAATCAGTCTGGATATGTTCCTGTGCGACTTGATCTAGGTGATCCTGCTGTGGCAGGAGGTTTGGACTGGGTCATCTTTTGAAGTCCCTTCCAATTCCTAACTTTCTGGTATTCTGTCATGAACCAAAGGCAGCCAGACAGTATCAGCCGAGGAAGAAAGTGTAAACAGTTTCTCTGCTTTCATCTGAAGGCTTGTGATCATTTATGGAAATTGTGTTAATAGGTGCTTGAGAAGAAATTTTGTCAGTCCTAGTTTATGAATGAGATAAAAGACATTTTACTAAGGTCAGAAAATAATTGACTGCAAAGACAGGAAATGAACACAGGATTTAGGTTGAAATCCTAGCTTCAAAATCATATTTTCTCTTAATTGATGCAATTCTCCTCTTACAGTATTCCTTTTTGTTAGGGAATCTCATACTACATCCCATCCATGCCAGACCGTATTGCTGAAAAACATAAAATTTTTTGCACTGCAAAAACAGAGCGAAAAGGAAAGAAATAAACGTAATTCAGAGCCTGCTCGGGAGAGCTGTACTGGGCAATTGCAAGGGGATAGATGAAGTTTATGTGAGTCACCCAGTGTAACAATGGACCAAGTTCACAAATCATCTGCTGCTCCAGACCCCTGGGTGTCTAACACCAGTGTGCATTACAATATTACCTTTTAATCTTGAAAATATATAAATTTTTCCCACACCTTTTGAGACATGTCTGGCATTTTGAACTTGGGAGCAGAGAGCTCTCTTCCATCATGCCCCTTGTCAAAGCTTTTCACTATTCTCTGACTATAAAACCTCTACCAGCAAAAGTCTTTCCTGTGTTCCAGGATGCCAAACCTTTCCCTTTGCTCAAGTGTGTTACTGACATTTACAAGCTCTCGCAGAGCATTCAGTCAATTATCAGCAAAGACTCCCATTGTTCCAAGGAGACTGACCTTTCCCCTTGGGCACCAATTAAAATCTATTACTTTTATTCCCATAGCGCTTGCTGTAATTGCAGCTCTGGCTACTTGCCCAGTAGAACTTGCTGGGTTTTCATCTCCTTTTCTTTATTACTGAAACTTTCCCAAAGGTAGCAAGAATTCCAAAATGTGTATGAACTTTGAGGAAAACAGCATAACTTTAATGAAGCTTTTACCTTAACCTGTCTTTCACTTGTTATCAGGAGTGTAAGAAAAATCCATGTGAAAGGCGAGGTATGTTTCACACGATGGGACGGCTTCACTGCATCGTCTTTAGGTTTTTCCTTTGGCTAATTTGCTCAATTATTCTACAGTAGAAAATTGTCAGCAGCTGAAGGACAAACACGCTGTGGGCTTTCCTAGTACTTAAGTACTGTGGTCTGAAAATTGAAGAGAGAAAGATGGAGAGCAGTGTGCCTGTCAAGTGTCTTCGGCTTCAAGTCCTGCTCTTTCTTGTACTGCAAACCACCAGGAGCAAAGCTGCGTACTGCGGATAAGATTTTTGCTGTAAAATTAAACTCTTCTGCTTATTAACCCTTTTCTATCAGTTTGTTTCCTTTCTCAATTGGATTTTGTAACGGTTGAAGCAACAGCTCATCAAGTACAGAGGGATTTATCTCTTGGAGATGTCTGTCTGGAGAGCTAGTCAGACATCTGGCAGAATATGTTTTTTGTGAAAAGTCAGGGTTTTGAATTCTGTCTTCAGGAGTCTGCTTTTTGTCATCTGGGGGTCTTGGAGATTATGTGGAAAACTTTGTACGTTCAATCTCTTGCCAAACCCTCAACAAAAAACAAGTTTACTTGTTCACTTGGCATTTGTAATAGAAGGCCATTTTAACACCACCTCAGTATGCAGGCTTGTGGTACAGATGGTTGGATATAAAGCATATACTGGTAAGCTCTCCTGAGATTTCAAAGTCACTGTAATTAATAATTTCAAAAAAATCTACTCTCTACCAGCAGAAGAGAATGTAGGAGAATTTTACGTGCTTAGAAAATGGCTGCGTTGTGTACAAGCCCCAGTGTAATATCTGCCAGCATCTCCAGTCTGGTAACTATAGAGCAAATTCTCTCACTGTTTGGTTCCTGGTTTTAGTATAAGACAGTTTGGTTTTGTTGGTTATACTGTTTTGCTCAAGTCTTTTAGTACTCTAGTAAAGAAGCACATTAGTGGATAAACCTTCTTCTCTGGTTCAAGGAGGATCCTAGGTCCTAGGAAAGAGTTGCCTTTGCATGTTGGCTTCACGTGTACGTTTCCATCTCTGCAGATTTAGAGAATCACTTTTGCACCATCTTCCCTAAAACAGGACTACCAATAAGTGGAAATTCTAAGAGTCTTTTATAGCATTCTGTGCTTTCAATGCTCTATTTACTTGTTTGCCAGTTCCAGAAGGTTGTTTTAGATGTGAATCAGGCTCATGATTGATTTTTATGTCTAATAAACCTGGAAAAATAAAACTTTCTGAACTGGGAACTGTATTAACCGCAGGAACAGATTTGTCAAGTTTTGCTAGATACTATTTCATATATTATGGGGAAATAAAAAATCACGAAAAGGAAAAATAAAAAGTATTTTATAGAACAATTTCAAATTTCCCTAGGGATAAACTAAAATTCCTACTTTTTTTTTTTACCTTCTGATGGCCAGGGGAAAAAGATTGACTTTAGAGGCAACTCCCTGGGGATGACTGTAAACTTTCTATTATCTAAAGGCATTAAAAAGCAACTAGGTTTGCATGAGAAAGAGGCAGTTTACTCTCTGTGCTTTGACATTAAAAATCCAAGGCAACACCAGTTAATTATTCTTTTTATATGGGAGATAAAACCAACCTTGATTCGTTATAGCCAACATAAGCTGAAATGTTGTGGCTTTCTTGTATTCAGGCTTTCCTGAGGTAGAACTCACCTCACCCTTTTCACTTCCTAAGTTTCCTTCGTAGCTGAAGAGAGCCATTGAAGATCATAGAACTGCCCAAGTTGTAAGGGACCTCCAGAGGTCCTGTAGCCCAACCCCCTTGCAGTGACCAAAGACATCCTCAACTAGATCAGGTTGCCCAGAGCCTTGTCAAGCCTCTCCTTGAATATCTCCAGAGATGGGGCCTCAACTACCTCCCTGGGCAACCTGTTCCAGTGTTCAACCAGCCTTATACTAAAGAACTCCTTCCTAACATCCAGTTTAAATCTACCCTTCTCTAATTTGAAACTGCTGCACCTTGTCCTGTCACTACAGGCCTTTGTAAACCATCCCTCTCCAGCTTTCTTGTAGGCCCCCTCCACGTACTGAAGGTTGCTATCAGGTGTCCACCCCACCCCCCCAGCCTTCTCTTCTCCAGAATGAACAAACCCGGGTCCCTCAGCGTCTTCTTCATGGTGGAGAGTGAAAAATAGAGGTCTAGGAACCTCTTTTTAATGAACAGTAGTAAAACAAAATGTGTCGTGGGCTTTATGGGGTCAAGAAGACCCCACATGAGGTTATTGGTGTCTAAAGAATGCTTGGCTTTGTCTTGAATCTTGTAGTCACATTTTTGTTGCAGCAGCAGTGTCTTCATGTTCTGCAAGCCTTCCTAGCTGTGCAAGTCTGAGTTTGCATTTTCTGCTCAACTCCCACCTCATTTTCTCTGACACCAAACGCCTGCTCTGACAGCTAGGAAAAGTCAGTGTCTAACATTTCTCTGGAAACAATTGCCTTACTCTGAGAAATCTCCCACTCTGTCGTCACCCTCAGCTCTGGCAGGAGGTTTTATTGACTGTGTTAGAAGTGAGGTCACAAATATTAGAGGTTTGGACTCTGCACCTGGGCTCATTCCACGTCCTTCAAATACTTCTATTAAAGCATTTTTATGTGACTTAGGAGTGTATGTAACTTTTTCCTCATTTTGAAGGCAGCCTGAAAAGTAACCCTGGAACATGTGAATGGCCTTCTGTATCCCTATGAGCTATTAATTCCAGTTCTAGGTAGTAAACCTAGAACAGAATAACCTGAACATGAGTGCAGATATATGTGATGTAAGTGAATTAATAGCATATCTAACCTAGTAGGTAACCCCAGTCCCTTTACTGTCTGTTTTACTTTAAACATTTTCCCTTTACAGCAAAATTAAGTTGGAAGGGTCATCCTTATAGGCAGAATTTGGACAGGAAATGAAAGTGTCTGGGTGAATTTGTATACATGTAAAGTTTGGGAGCTATGATCACTAGTTAGACTAGATAGAAGAAACTGCAAGAAAAAGAAAATGCTGCAGAGCATTAGCAGAGTCGTGAGTAAAAAACATCTGTTAGGTAATTTCTAGTGTTCCAACGCTTGTTCACTGTTTAGGCTGTTTCTGTGATCTTGAAGCCCCTAAAATCATGCTGCATAGGCACATTCTTATGGCTGCCTCCTCCGTGTTTTTCAGTAAGGAGTCCACACCCGCTCTAAGGGTGAGATTTGCAAATATACTGTGTGCATGCTAAAAGGAAACTCAGGGAGAAAGAAACAACTTCTTTATCCCTGAGTCAGTAGTCCCTTTCTTTCAGTGAGGAGATTCTAAAAGTTGGGGGTCAGAAGGATGGAGAGAGTCTCTTCAGTGGTGCCTAGTGACAGGACAAGGGGTAATGGGAACAGATTGTAATACAAGAAGTTCACATGAATCATATGACATTAGGGATTGGAAGGGACCTCGAAAGATTATCTAGTCCAATCCCCCCGCCAGAGTAGGATCACCTCGATCTAGTCGCACAGGAAAGATCCAGTTGCAGGGGAAATATTTGAATATAACATATTCCATTTGAATATAAGGAGAAACTACTTTTAGGGAGGCAGAGCCCTGGAACAGGCTGCCCAGAGAGTTTGTGGAATCTTCTCTGAAGACATTCAAAACCTGCCTGGATGCAGTCCTGTGCAACCTGGTCTGGGTGAACCTGCTTTAGCAGGGGAGTTGGACTAGATTTTCTCCAGAGGTCCCTTCCAATACCTAACATTCTGTTATTCCTAAGCTAAAAGGATGATTGCTGCTGATCAGAAAAGTCAACCAAGAAGTGGCTTTTTGAGAATGTTGGTGGTGTTTGCAACCAGGCAGGATCTGCAGGAACTATAAATTAGCTGTTCTTTTCACTGCTTGCATAACAGATGCTGTGTGACAAGTCTGCATATTTAGCAATGTGGCCTCACAGAGCTAAGTTAGGAGAACTCAAGTTTTTGATTCTTTCTTTATCTAGCACCCCGAAGACACTGTAGATAAAACCAAACCTGTTTCTAGTTATAAGTTGCTGGGGTGCCTCCATCAGAAAAGCACCCATGAAGATGAGATGAAAAGGATCCCAAAATGAATAAAGCTTATGCTTGGAGTGTATCTGTCATGTAGTTGATTCTTACCAGTCGCAGCTCAAGCTGGCTTTCTGCTTATTCAGCTACCTGCCTCCAAAAGAGGTGTGGTCTTCTCTATAGAAGCCTGTCAGAAACTTGTAGTGCTTTCTTTGTACGGTTAATGCCTGTGTCAGTGCATCTCAACAGAGGTAAGTATTCAAGCTAACTGAATATATTGGTACCTGTAGGAATCTTACCTTCACTTTTTAAAGTCTTACCTTTTCCGGCTTTAAGAAAAATTTTTATAATACTCTTGAACATAAGTGATCTGGGTTTATTTATTTACCTACTTCCCAACTTGACACACAACTTCGATAAAGCTGTATTGATGCTTTGTGTTTGGAAGTGCTAGCTCTTGACCTCTGCAAAGCATAAATGTATTTCATTGAGGAACTCTCAGGTCTTCTTTGGGTGAGGTGCTGCATAAGTGCAAACAATTTTTATTAATAGTCAATTCATGTGCATAATAAAAAAAATAGGTTCCCACTATAAAGAAGGTTATATTATTCAATATATCTAAATTACAGCCACAGTAAAGCTGTGTGTATAGGTTCTATCTGGAATTACATGAATAGGTGTTGCACTACACTGTATACTTTTGCGTGTGATTACTGTGTGAGGGATACATGGTCTGTACCATTCGAGATGGCATAAACATGTCTTTCAGCAAAAAGATGTTTCTTAGGCTAGATAAACTAGTATTTTATGAAAACAAGAACAGATGAGGGAGTTTTCCTCAAAAGGTTAATGAGAAAACAGCATTATTCCGGCTCATGTGGAGGATAGTTAAAAAATAAAAATACAAATCAAGCCCCTGAAAAGCATTTCTCTAGGTTATCTGCTTTTAAATTCTAGCAGTGGAAGGGTTGTTCTCTCCTTAAAATGCAAAACCTCTGAAAAAGCATAAATGCCTCATCCTTTTCAAAAATCCATCCCTAAATGTCATAGAATATTACTCGGTAATCCGTCAAATCATTCCCACTGAAGGCTGCTGTGGTCCATCTTGAGTTTAATCTAAAGTGAAATTAGCCCACCTGTTTCTTCCATCTGGGTCAGGTTTTCATCCCATGTGGGTTCTTTTCCTGGGGTTCTCCAGGGACATGGTGGCCATGATCAGCATTAATGGTGATGAATGTGTAATGGGAGAAGCGATTTTTCAGAGGCACAGAGGATCAGGCAGCTACCTGGCTCTCAGGAAATGCTCTTTATACTCAGGTGTGATTTTTAATGTGCAGCACTTTCCCCCCCTCAGTCTAGGAATATTTGTAATTACCTTGGTCACTAGCAGGGGAGTGTGAGGTTTTTTTGGCTGTCTGTGGTGCTTTGCCCACCCAAAGGAGCAGTGGATCTCTCTGAAGGAGAATGACAGTCTTATGCATGTCTGCACAGGATCATGACTTCCATCTCTGGACTGTACATCAGCCTGTCATTGGTAGCACCTAGGGCTAGAAAAATCTGGTCCTGATGGTTAAACAGCTCACTACTACATTACAGAGGAGTGAAAGGTTGAAAATCTTCCAGCAAGTGAGCGGTGGGTAGATAGAAGTTGTAGATAAGGCTAACTCTGACCTCTTTTCTGACTGTGGGAGGATCCAACAGGAGAAGGGTTATCCAGACTCACTTCCTCTCAGCCCTGCGAGGACAGGCAGGTAGGAAGCCTACAGGCAGGCAGTTCTTGAGAGTTTAGTAGTACAGAGATCAGAGATTAAGCTCAGCCTCCAACTCGAACCCTAACTCTAACCTTTTTTCACTAGCCGTCAGTCAATGAGTTTGTCAAGGAAAGGTGCCACAGTCTCAACCATCCATTTAGATCTTTGTTACAGGTTGGTAACAGGAGAATGACTACACTCATCACTCTAGGTACTGGCGGCGTTAAGTACTACCCACTCACTGTTCTTGACTCCAAAGGCTTTTTATTTATGCTTTTTAAACTATTCCTCTCTGTCCAGCCTCTTTTCCACTCAGGCTTCTTGGAAAGTGCCTCTCCCTCTGCCTCCGTGCCAAAACTCATTTTTCAGTACCAGAGCTCTCTGAAGGCATCACAGATCATGAGCCTAGTTTAAATTGACCAACTGAAGTGTTAGATTAGCTAGATTAATAACCTGTATAAGATACTGCTTTTCTTCAAGATTCGCTCTTTTTCTGTAACCTCTTAACGTCCCTTTAATATAAGAGCAAATAGAGCTTCAAACCTCATATTTTCCAAATGCAGATACTCATTGCCCTCCAGACCTTGTTTATCCAGTTGTGTGTCTGCTCTCTTTTCCTTGTCAATGGTCTTGGGTATTTTCCTTTGAAAGCAAGGGAGGAATCTTGGCATCATTCAAGGAGCAGAGGAAAAAAAAAAGAGCCCAAGCTTTTTTATGCATCTGACTTCTTTTGCTATTAATGGCTAATTACTTCCCATCAAAGACTTGCCAAGGCAAAAAAAACCCACAGCCCAGAAGAACTGAGCTATAGTTCATCACTGCTACATCATTTGACTGTCATTTTTGAAAGTTTCCGCAAGTAGCAAAAGCATTTAAAGAGGTTTGGCACTGAGCAGCCAGCCCTGCTGGCGCGCAGCAAATTGTGCTGCTGTTCAGACAAGCAGGCTGGGGCGAGAGAGCTCTGTGTGGGGTGAGAACATACATTTGTGAGGGTAGGTATGTTTGATGGGCTGCACTGTGGATTTGTTTCCATATGGACTGAGAAGAAGAATCTAAACCTACTAACAAGTAGGTTTTAGATTGAAAAGAGTTCTTTAAAGTATGTTATGTGCAGCTTGGATTTTTCTGAAACACATGTCAAATCCTTTTTGATCAATGATGTATCCCCCAAATACACACACAAACATGCAAGCAGATCTGAAAACAACTGGTAGACGGTCTCAGCTGGTCTCAGACGACTAACTGGTAGATGGTCCTGTATGTTAAAGGATTACTTGATTTGCTCCTGAAATTAGATTTGATCAGTATTTTTAGAGGACCTTTTTTTTTTTTAGAAGAGGCAATGCGTGGAAGATCAAAACATACTGCTGTTTCAGGGGTGGCACAGTATTTGGGAAAGACAACTTCAATGCAGAATAAAAATAGTAATTAAAACTAGAGAAAGCAATGGAATCTGAAGGTTTGGGGAGAAAACAATCCTAAGGGAAGAGAGAATGTCAAAGGCAGGTCTCTGAAGTGCATGCGTTATTGATTTTTATACAATGTAGATGTGCTCAGTGATAACCAGACTGGGTTTTATAAAGCTAGGAAAAACTGAATTCCAGAAATTCGCTGACAGGAGGTAAGGGTTTTCATTTTTAATAGCAAACATTTCTAAAAAGCAGTGAAATAAAAAGAAACACACCAGACTCCATTTCCTTTCTCCATTGCACCTGAAATATGTCTTCTTCTAGGGTAGAATGTATCTGGGCCTATTTAACAGCATGTGGTGAAACTACAAAAATGTTTGCGAGGAAAGGAAAATCATCTGTTTGTGAAGCTGCAGGGGAAATTTAGACAGAGAGAATGTAATTAGCCAAACTAAAAGATGCCGGAGAGCATAGAAATTGCCAGCATTGTTCCTGCACAATTTTGACAACTTTAATGAATGCAACTGGTCAGCACAGTAGTTCTAAGCATAATTTGTGGCTTTACAGTAAAACAACCCAACAAACACAAGCCAACCAACAAAAGCAGTTGTACTTTTTGGGGGGGACAGAGTTTTACTTATTTTAATATGTCATAAATGTGTAACCATAGCTGGGAGATGTAGGGAGGGCTAAGTATTTTTTCCAGTCATTACAAAGAAAACCTACTTCAGTGTTCAGTTAGGAAAAGCATTTATTTAGTCTAAAAAGCTGCATTTAGGTAGAACTGCCTCTATGAGAGCTGCTACTTTAATATGCACACCAATATTGCTCCAGATTCAGAAATGTAGAGAAGGAAAGGCTTCATCTCTGGTACCCCACCACCCTGAGGTGACCTTGCTACTTGCAGTATTAAGAAAATGTCTGTTTAAATCTTGTTTTCCCTATGGCCTTGAAATGTCCCCACGCTGTATAGTAATATTGTATGTTAATATGAGTCCCAGTAGCTACAATAGTGTAGGATAGGAAAGCAGGAAAAGTAAAAAGGAATAAGAAACCCAAAAGTTCTTTATGAAATAAGATCTGATTGTAGACCATAGCCTCATTAAGCTGAGTAATATTCAGAATAATTAAGATATTTTGCTCTGATTTTAAAATATGATTATAGCTGGAGTTATTTGGAATATATGTGTAATTATCTTGTTAAACAAGATCCTTTTACTGTTCTTAAAGTTATTAATTTAGTACAGTTTTAAGGTCTTTGGTGAAAATAAGAACAAGATCCATTATAAATTAGGAATACACAGAGTGTTAAGAGCATTGGTGTGAAAACTTGGATAAAAATAAATCCAAGCCTGTCCTGGGAATGGTTTACAAGCTTTTAAATGCAAATATATCAAAGCTTTTTGTAAGCTATGGAGCTCATTTTTAATCGCTATTCTACTGTTTGAGCCTCAGCTCTCACTTGGTTAACATTCATTTTATTAGTCTCAGATCTGGATCCAAAATCTACTGAAATCAATAAAAAAGTCTCACTTTGAATGCAAAATTAAAATATTCTTATTAGCATGTTAGAGGAGCTTCAGCTTACAGTATCCCACCATCGCACCGTGGAAAACCAGAACACAGAAAAAGATTTGTCAAGAAGGTGAGATTTTCTTTGTAAGCCTGCAAATGAGCTGGGCTCCCAGGCAACGTACTGGACTTCATCACTTTCTGTAATGTGTCGTTGTAGTAACTGTTAGAACCTGTAAGCATTTGAGGTGTTTCAGAGGTTACCTCAAAAAGTGTAATTGTTTTATAAAATATAATTATTTTAATATAGACACTGATTTGTACTCAAGCCCCACATATAAGCTTACACATTTAACATGCAGTTATTTATATTTCATAGGCTACTCAGATACCATTGTGGTTTCCTTTCCAGGAGTTGGTCCATGATCTACTCTATTAATATGAGAAGGAATTTCTTCACGGTGAGGGTGACAGAGCACTGGAACGGGCTGCCCAGGGTGGGTTGTGGAGTCTCCTTCTCTGGATACGTTTAAAACCTGCCTGGATAAGTTCCTGTGCTACTTGTTCTAGGTGGATCCTGCTCTGGCAGGGGGATTGGACTAGATGATCTTTTGAGGTCCCTTCCAATCCCTAATGTTCTGTGATAATAAAATGACATATACACACAAGATCCTTCTGGTAGTTGTGTAGTCAACAATGTACATGGACCAGGAAAACAGTACAGCAGTCAGCAACAATCATTAATATCACGTAAATCATTTCTAGGTTGTTCTCATACGCATGACATCTGCCATAGAATGTAATCAAGGGTAGCCATCTGTGAGAAAGATTTATACTGTCTTGCAAAATAATCTCTGAGCTGACACTCCACAGAAAATATCAGTAACATCATCTGAAATGAGAGCCCAGCCAAGCAACCAGAAACGAGCATCCAATATCTTATCCTGTTTACCCACTTGCCTGTCCACACATTTGGATACCTTTTTACTGGAGCATGTGTAGACTACTGTGTCTAACTTTTTTGTGTACTCAGAATTTCTTTTACGTCTGAAAGAAATGTGTTGCAATTAGTCTGTCTGTATCGACTTAAAATTTGCCATTGTCTTCTAGATCTACTTTTACGTATGATGTAAGAGAACTACTGAGTTCTTTTCAGACATGGATGTTAAGGGCAGAAAAGTCAAGACCAGGAAACTGACGTGAAGCCTAGAAAGTCTAAAAACATTGAATAATTTTGTCTATGCCATAAGACTACTGGTGAAAAGGGAATCTGGATCCCAGTGTAAATCCTAGCCTTTTGTCCCACTAATTTTCCTTTAAAAAGCTTTTTTTCCTCAGATGGTTTTTTTATTCAGTTGAAATGCTGCTGAGAACTTGTACATTTTCTAAGTCAATGGGTGTTTAGCAGCATATAGGAGGTTGACAGAGTCCAGGTAACGGAGATCATTACACTTGTGATTGAGTCGTATGTGACAGCAGTATCTTACACTTAATTTTTTATTAATTAAAAATCATTAATTATTTAAACTCACCTCAGTGGAGTGTTTGCAGATGATGTGTATTAATAGCTAGTGGTATGACTTACAACAATGGCAACATAATCTTTAGACAAGTAATTAATCCAATGCATTCCAGAGTTACACGTAACATGTAGCACTGATGCATCATATGTACACAGACCTACTGTACCAAAGGAGAAAATGTGGACTTCTGAGTCCTAGTGACCAGGTCTCCCATCCCGCTGAACATCACACCAAGCTTTCATCTCACAGACATTATGGAGTAGATGAGAGGGTAGCTGAGATGTCAGTTTGGTAATGGCTCCCAGTGACTGCAAGATAGAGCTGATAGGCTCTACAGCAGCATGGATATGGCTTTAGAGAAGTCTGTTGTTGCTCATTCCCTCCTAGTCAGGTAGTCAAGGTTTGGACTACCCACTCAGCTGTGAAGCAGCATAACATCAGTTCGGACTGCATACCATTGAATTTCTTGCAACTGAATTGCTTGTCACTGTTTGGGTGTTGTGAGTCTCTTGGGGGATATTTTAACTTGTGGATGAAGAGACCCAAATGTGTTATTCTGCTTGCTACCACTTTCCTTTCCCACAGACTTCCTGCCTGTCTGTTGTGACAACACTGACGTCAGAATCCGTGAAGGTTTATTATGTGCCAGGCTCCACTGGCTTCACAAGAGTTAAAAGAGAGCTGGATTCTTGCTTTACAGTCTAGGCCAAAGTCTGATGATGGCCTAAATTTCTGAAGAGATGGACCTTCAGTGTTCTGCAGTTCTCCAAATTTCGTATTTTTCATGTAAGTTTGAGATCTGCAGCATTTCTCATAGAGAGTATTAACAGCTGTAGAATTACTCAGACACTGCTGTGATGAACAGGTACGTTCTTACACCCGTGTATGCAACTATATTCTTTCCTGCTAATTTGGTGGTGGTTTGGCTGTATTCACCCACACCTAGCCATGCACTGAACCCTGCTCCTTTTCATCTTCCCCTTTGTTGCTGTTTTAGCAACATGCCTGATTTTCTGAAGCAGCAAAACTCATTGTCTGCCTTGCTGATTTCCAAATAAGTCACTGCAAGTGCCAGTCCGTGGGGATGCTGAGTTGTACTCTGTGAATCAGGATTTATTTGCTTTTGAAGTGTTAATACTAGAGAGGAGGAGGAGATGTTGTCTTTAACTGCCCTAAGGAAGTCATTTACTATTTTAATATATTGCTGTGGATTAGGACCGCTGAGAGGCAGAATGGCAATGTCCTCTTTGATCCAGATGACTGGTTCTGTAGGTGGTGGTCATTAGAAAAGAGAAACAGCTCGATCCATCCTATGATTCCATCTGTAGAGAGTCATAAAGCTGGTTTATATCAGGCTAGGTTTTCTATGCAGGTTGTGTCAAAGCCTGGCCGAGTGTTTTTTGCATTCCTGTATCTAACACGCTGTCTTTCCTCACTGTCTACAGGGCTAATGCTCTTACTCTAGCTTTCAGCATCTCATCTCTCAGTTATTGCACTGTCATTTCCCCTGGCCCTGACAAATGTGGCATGGCCATCTCCTATCCATTCAGAATGGAACTGCAAAAATCAGACATCTAGCTTTCTGCTTCAGCCATGACTCATCTTTTTGAAGTTCTCCTCATCCTACTACTCTCAAAATAGGGCTGCAAGCCTTTCTTTTCCAGATCTTGCTACCTTTGCCTTACCTCACTGCTGCCGCCTCCAATTAAGCTGTGATGCTAATCTCCACTTCTGCTTGCAGCCTTTTCAGTGAGGTACTTTTACGTGGTGTCTGTGTGCCCATGATGCACACATGGGAGCAGATGCTTTCTAGGGAATGCCTGTCACCCTATACCAGTACTTTCCTGAAACAAAAGATGATTCTTTTATTTTGTGGGGGATGAGTAGGCTCACTTTTGGCTGCCTTTAGTGTTTGTACCTTTGAAGGTACTGAATGTTGTAGTTCTCTGCAGCAAGGACCAGTGTTTTGTAAATATCTGCATGTTAATTAGAGCAACACTCTCCTGGACTAGACTGGGCTGCTGAGATGCTGAGGCTAACACAACTAATAATTAGTGAAGCAGTTTGGGAGCAGTCGTAGAGAGCAGACATCTATCTGGTGGATAAAAAAACGAGAAAAAAGGATGGTAAAAGTGAAGAAACCAGAGGAAGGAAGAAAATAAAGGATGGAGTCAAGGTAGAGGAGGGATTAAGAGGATTAATTAGAGAAGATTTACAGAACCACAGGTAGGGGGTTCTCGAAAATAAAGTTTTGGGTTTTTTTGTTTGATGGGTGCACAATACATTAAGTCATTTGCATAACATTCGCAGGCCCTTCAGCTTAATCCTTACAGTTCTGAAAGATTCTTTGTCTGAGGGGGATTAAATCCCCTAACGAATTTAGGGCCAGTCTGCTGGAAGGGTTTGTGCAGTGAGAGTTGCACACCTAATTAGATCTTAAATATGTGATCTTCTGTGGAGTTAGGACACTTCAGCTTTATTCTATTGATGCAATGTTGATATTGTATTTTTCTGAAATAAGAGATTGATGAAACATAACTTGGGGTAAATCATACTTGTTTGATTTCCTCTTGGACATGAGTTGCGTAGAAAATTAAACATTTTATGATTAATTAATTTTTAATCATGGAAATCTGCAAAACAAAGTAATGGTTTGGACACATTTTTTTTTTAAACATTTCATTTTTGAAATGGTGAAAATAAAACTTCTATGCTATCCTGGTGTCTTTTCCCCTGAAAAATGAAGCTAGTTTCTGAGATTGCCAGGATATGAGACTTCACAGTGGTCGTTCTGGAAGTTTAGGCTTTTGAAACTCGCAAAATATTCACAGCAAAACCAGTCTGTTTCTGCTTGTTAGAAACTGGAGCATCATTCAGTATAGTTACAGATGTAGCCTTTTCCTTGGATGTCTTGAACAAGCAGTGTGCTGCACGTGGCTTTTTGAGAATCTGACGCTTAACCTGCTTCCTTCCTGGTTTTGACTTAGATGCGTGGCGCTATCCCTGTTTTGTGAGCAATTGCTGCAGAAAGGAAATTAGGGAATTAACTAAATTCCCTAATTTAAGGAGGTGGGAGTGTAATTTAAGGGTAAGTCAAGGAGGTGGTCTCAATAAAGTTATTCATATAATCATAGCTTTTGATGGTTTTCTTTGTTTAGCATCTGCGGTTCTTGTCTATGCAGGTGTACCTGCATTTATCTGTAATAGCAGACATGGCTGTGCTCTAAAGAGAGGACCAGATAGGATTCATCATGTCACATAACACAGGACTGTTCCTGTCTCAGGGGGATTGTTCATTCTCAGCTCCTCATCTCTTGTACGTCCATATTGATTTCATCCACATCCAACTATTTTTAGAGGGTACAGGCAAGCAAAACAAACACAAAACTTGCAACTCCTCTGGATTCTCTTAGAAATAGCTCCAATGAAAAAATTATTTGCTAAGTCAAACCAGCTCTAAATTCTGTCAGAGATCTGATTTTTACAGGGTATTTAAAGTGTCGTCTCTGTAATCCTTGGTCTGCTCTGGATTCTCTCTTAATTCTGCATGTAGTCCACCTAATTCAACCAGTTTACTGGTTCATTAGTATATTTGGACATGGGCTACCAAACCTGTACAGGGTGTTTGCATTTGTCTGAGGATACAGATGAAAGCTGATGAAGTTGTAATGGAAGGAGAAAAATTTTAAAGCATTTAAACTCTAAAATGCAGCTGGGTCATTCTGTTACCCTTGTTATGCTGGTCTTGCTCATTTTTAGGCAGTGTTGAAAGAATTTTTCATAGAAATTAGATTTCCTGTCTCTGAATGTTGCTTATGACTATTAACTTGTATCTTCAGTAGCTGAATGCTTAGGGGAATGTTTTAGTATTGCAAATAGTCTCTGCTTTTGGAGGGGTTCTTTTCATTAATGTTGACAGGTCATGTATTTTTCTCCTTTAAAAAGGGAGAAAAAAGAAAGCAAAAGCAAAAAGTACACATACTCTGAAGCTATTTATACTGACTTGAAATATGTAAAGCCTTGCATGTTGGAGCATCTTGCAATTTAAATTGTTGACTGAGTTGTAAAACAAACATTTTCTTCTTAAATGCTCTGCTTGCACACAGATGTTTGTGTGTGTATTTGTACATGTAAACTTTCTGCTAAATATGGGAATATCTACTATAAAAAACCCGGTTAAAATTACCGTAACTTCCTGTTGTTCTAGTTAGCTTTTTGCTTTTTTTGAAACTGGATTATTAAAAGCTGAGGTCACTGTGGCTTCCCCCCAACGTGTTTCCAGTAAGCAAAGCTCATTAAGCATATTGTGGAAAGAGATGGAGAACTAGATCGTGAGCTACATGACTTCTAGTATGTCATCACCGATACTATGAAATAACTGTAGCCTGAATGTCTCCCTTACATGCTGACTTAAAACTTCATTATACTGATTTTATATTTCAGTGACAATATGGAATTAAAACCTCAGACATACAATTATATCAGAATTTACCAGGTTGATAGGTGAACTGCTAATAAATTGGCTGGCATCAATGTCCATGCATGTCCTTTTAACTTGGTAATGAAAAGTGACAGAACATAGTTTAGGTCAAAGCAAAAAATAAATGCTTAAACTGCATCTAATTATCCTGTGTGCACCGCTGATAAAAGTATGTGCATAAGCAGGTAAATGCCTCAGGTAGCAAGCAGTAAATTGTTCAGCTGAGATTAACTGACTGCAAGTCTTAAGATTTACTCCTGACTCGTCCTAATTGTAACCAAGATCAAAACTGAGTGATGATTCTTAAAATAAACATGAAAATTGTGGCTAGGTTTTATGAAGTATTGATTTCGAGTGTAACTATCTCTCCTTTAGAATGGACTACTAAAATGAGTAGAGTATAAAATTTTCCCCCTTAGGGGGGCAGAAGTCATCTCGCAAGATTTGCAGAGGATGGGGTGGGAACTGAAGCTGGATGAGAAATAACAGGCAAGAGGCCTTTAGTATAATGCTAAGTGTATCTGATAGAATACCTAGAAGTTTCTCAATTCTGTCAACCCTAGCTCTTGCATAACAACACTAGTCTCTTGTCATCTCTCATTGTAGAAATAATTTAAGCAATGTGGGACAAAGACTTCACATTTTATTGCTAACTGTGATGCCTCTGAGCCTGTGTAAATAGTGCTTTAAATGAAGGCAGAGAATTCCATACTACTGAAGATATAAAATTTCACTTCTAGGTTGAATGCCCTTTGAGGTATAAAATCCTGTATCTGTCACTACCCCTTTGATTAGCTTTGCTGTTTTGACATTGTTGTAGACCGTAATATTTGAGGCCTCCTTATATTGAAAACTTTCATCTTTGGTGTATATGGGAAGAGGGGAAAAGAAACAAGGTTAGATTGAAGAACCCTTTATTCTGAAGATCTAATGGTGGATCTGAAAAATAATTTGGGAGATCAAGCAGTATTGGTGCAACCTGAGAACAGCTATTTCCTTCCAAATAAACCTTATTCTGGTAGGAATCAAGCTAGCCATTAAACTTTGAAGTAAGAGACAAAACAGTCTTAGAAAGCACATTCACATTGACTTGTGTAGACGCGTTAAGATTGCAAATAGTTTATCATTCTTGACTCCTGTTTGTAATCAAGACCATAGACCCATGAGGAGAACAGTTCAGTAATCAAATGAAAGGTGTGTTCCACTGCAGCCTAAGCCAGTCTACGTCAGCACTACCACAGGTCCACCGTTTCTCCCTTTCATGCCCCAATCAATCAGTGGTGGTTTCCCATTTGTTTTGACATCAGGGTTATGTGCCCCTCCAGTGAGCTGGTTCACGTTGATAAACCAGCAGGCAGATTTAGTTGAATGATGCCAAAGGTAGCACAAAGGAAAAAAATCTGCAGCTGGAGGCAGAGGAGACGGGAGGATCCTCATACCTGTGACTTGTGTCAGAATCTATTGCTGTGGCACTAGATTTTCTGAGGCAGTATTAAAAAATCTGTTTCTCTCTGTTGGTCCAGAGGGTTCAGAGCTGTGTATATGAGACATCTGATGTGAAGAAATGTGACAACTACTCTCCTCATCATCTTCCATCAGAGAAACAGATGATGAAGTAAAAATAAACTCACAATTCAAGTTTCATTATTCTTCTTCCATGCCTGTTTTGTCTTGTTCGTTGATGTCACTGCTGTGAGTGGGCTTGAGAAGAAAAATGTCAACATGGACAGGACAAACTGAACTGGAGTCTTCTTAATTAGTCTTCTGTCAACTCCCTGAAAGACTCTGGAGAGGCTAACATGTCTAGCGACTACATTCACAGAGGTCAGTGTAGTTTTTCAGTGCTAACTCTTAGGCAATGTGCAGCTAAATGTGGAAGCTGGCACTGTTCTCATGTTTGGATGGATTTTGCTCTGGCTCTTCTCAAAGCCTTAGTATAAGAAGGTTGAAATCATTGAGTTTTCTGGAGTTCTGCCATTTTGCTCACTATCTAAATTGTCCCAGTGACTTTATTACGCAGAAGAACATGAGCAAGGCAGGTCTGAGTATAATAAAAGGGTGAAAATGTTGCCAAATCGACACCTGAATCAAAGAAGAATTTAGTCATCCAACACCTGCTTCACTTACCAGCTAAAAAATTATGTAATTACCTCAGATACTTACCTACAAAAAAAAACCCTACAAATGTGTCCGTAGGCTTATTGTTCTGGGTTGGCCCCTGGGTTGGTGTCTGCCATCTAAGCACACCAACGAAGCTCTTGAGAGGAATTTACCAGGCAGTGAAGCAGCTTGGTTGAAAAGAAAGAATTTATCAAACCCGCAACCAAGAAAAAGAAAGGAAAAACACCCAAATAAGCAAAAATAAATGAACAGAAACGGCATCACAACGCCACTGCACACGTGCTGAGGAAAGTGAGAGACGATTAAGCAGCAGTCTTTGTTAGACGTTGTTTTTGAAGGTTTCTAGCATTCATTTTGATAGATAAGAAAAGCTAGCTGATAGGTTAGAAGTAATCAAGCGTTTATGTAGAAGCTGCCTTACCCACAGCCCATGCAAATGTTCAGCATTTGCTGGAGTTTAAATTTCTGGTGGATTTTCTGCTCTAGCTATATAGCAACCTAATATTCCTGTCAGAACAGATTTGGAAATGACCCATAATGCTAAGAAGAAACCAAAGCTGAAAGGGATGCTCTGGGTACTACTGTTCTCTTTAGTGACTTACTCTCTAAATCTGAGTCACTGATAAAGTTTTCTGGATGCAAATTCTCTTCAAGCTTTACGAAGAAATCAGTGTATGTGGAAGAGTAAATGTTGGGTTATTATGAAAAGCAGTTAATTCTCAACATAGAGTGATGAGACTTTACTGGCTTCCATGATGTTTGTTCAAAGCTCTGGAGACAGTATTTTTGAGAGCCCCTCTAAAGAAGAGGGATTTCCAGAGGTCCAGGAATAGGATAGACTATCCGTTACATCTCGGCTATGCAGAGTAAGCCAGGCCACTCCAGGGTGACAAGTGGCTGTCCTTATTGATAAAATTTTTCATTAGTTTGTTAGTGGTCATAGAAAACTTCCTCAGGTTATACAGGCTACATATTGCAGGCATGATTGAAATTGATGGTCTGCCTGCATTTACACATAACTGCACTTGAACAGAGGCGAGGGAATAGCCATTTTCTGGTTCCTGTGCCCTACGAGCAAATAACTTCAGTCTTCAAGGAACATGAGTCTTCTGGAGAGATTTCTCTCGATTCCAGGGAGCTTTGGATCAAACACCAGAGAAGGTCAGGATTTTTGGCAGTTTTTTGTAAAGCCATTCAGAAAGACTGTCCAAGTCAGTTTGTGAGACCTATCTGACCGCGACAGTGCGTGAACAGAAGCAATAAATGCCCCTTTTATTCAGGAGCTTTAGAACGTAACAACAGTCTAAGAAGGACATAAAACAAATAAAGTCCTCTTTCAAAAGGTAGCTATGGAGTCGGTGCTCTGAAGGAATGGTTCCATTTCCAGCTTCTAGAAATCTGCCTCAGGATTTTTCTGAGATTGGGATGCTCACTTGGATGAACTTTAACTTTCTTTTTGAAATGAATCACTGTATTCATAGCTATTCGCACGTTGAGGTTGAAACATCTCAAAGTTCATGTTTGTTAAAAACTCTTTTCTTTGTTGACACCCTGTCTGTAGGCTGATGGTTCCTCAAAGAAAGTACTTGGCCTATAAATAGATGATAGGAGGAAGGACGGTCTTCTAGCAAAGGTACCATACTCAGGCACTTGAGTTTTGGCACAGGCTTTCTGAAGTCTTTTAATGAGTGTGCTGTTTAATTGCTTGGTGCCTTATCTTTCCATGATTAAAAGTGAAGGTGAGAACACTTGCTGTATTTATGATATTCAAAGGATAACTCAATGAATGTATGTGAGGTAATCAAATTTTCTGGAGATCGTTTGCCCAGTAGAAATCAATGGTAGATAGATGTAATTATCATTATAAGATTAATATAAATTTGATGCCAGTTATTTCTCAAGTAAAAGTAATTTAGTGTAACAAATTAGTTACAGAAGCGTTAATCATTTATCTGCTTTTGAATGTTAACAATTGGGCATACCCTTAGCTATTAGAATTTGAGCAAATGGGTGAAAAGACATCTTTGACACTTTTTCTGATAAATCAAGGTACAATGGAATAATATAATGAGAGCTGTTTAAAGAAATACTTTTCAAATAATTTACTTAATAAAAAGCACTGTGAAAGTCTGGTATTTGTCATGTTCCTAGCTCTAATTCAGCAAATTCTGGTGTTTATAGTGACAGCTCACCTGTCACTATAAAAAACATAAGTGGCAAATAAGGTTGGCAAATGCCTTGTTGGAGACTCGATTAAGCAATTATGTGAAAAAGTGTCTTCACACCATTCAAGAATAATCACAAAATCACATCAGTTCTAATCCTGAGCACTATTCCACTACCCATTACAGTAAGGAGGAACATCTTTTAGTTTATTGATGTGGTAATATAACTCTATCATACATTTGTTTTCAGGGACCTGGATGTTGTGTGTATATTTATGGCTCTTTTTGGCAGTTCTTTTATTCCCAAAACAAAAATGTATCCTCAAGGGAAACTTTATCCTGTTAATAAACTAAGAGAAGGAGAAAGTCTAGCCTAAACTCTTTCAGTGTGCTTTGGATTTAGTTGCAGCCCAAATACTCCTTTACCAGGGCTGATACATCGTTGAAAGGACGCATTTTTTGAATGCTCCATTTAACTCTAACAACTTGTCTTAATACCAGATTTATTAGTAGGGACTGTGGTTAGAGCTGGTTAACAAGACCACTAACACTGTTGCCTTTTTGCATCTGCCTGATTCCTTCTGCCAGGTCCTTAATTGCTTTTTTACTTCTGGTTATGTCTCCATAACAAATTACTGTGAAGCAGGTTGGGCTGTCGATTAGTAGCAGCATTTTAACTACAACACAGTAACTGTCCATATGCTTACTCTTGCAGTGTGATAAATTTCATGGTGCTTAGTCCTTAGTGAAAATGAGGAGGAATGTGTGTGTATGGGTAGCTAATATACATTAAATAAAGTTGGTTACTTACTTGCCTTGTGGGAATTGACTTAAATAGACATGGTTTTTAGTGCTTTTCTAGCTTTCTTAGTACATAGAATATTTTTCATTCACACACATGGAGTGAAATTAATGGTTGCTTTCATTCGTGTGATCTCTGTGTCTTAAGGTTCTTGGAACTTGCAGTGCATGAAAAAAATACAACTGACACATAATTCAAGCTGAGTATGGCAGCAAGCAATACAGCATAGGAGGAGTTTCAAAATGTTTGTCTTCATCTCTGTTCTCCCTGGTTTTCACACCAATCACATTTATCATGAAAAATTTTTCACTGCATGTAATTCTGGTACCTTTATCTTAACTTAGTCTACACCTGTTCTGAAATTCTGCTTTAAAATGCAGTCATCCTCTCTGGCCTTTGAGTTAACAAAACCCTTTCTGCAGTAGATTTATTAGATCATATACTCTCAGTTTTCCACTTTATCCCATGCTTGTGTGATATCTCTCTGCTGAACCTGGAACTTGTTTTTTCCATCACTGACTTAAGGCATCTTGTTTTCTTCACTTATGGAATGTTCTTCCATCTGAAGGTATATATTTGGAGCGTGTTCCTTAACTTAATGGACAAAAGATCTTGTGCATAAATCAGTTGCACTCCATTATGCTATTGCCCCTGAGCCAGTGGGCGTACTCAGTGGCCAGAATGACCTATCATTTGGTTTTTGCTTACGGGTTGAACGTGGCTGGAGAAAGCTTAAGAGAAGGCTACTTTATGTGTTGAGTACAAATGCTGATGTACTGCTAGGAACAGTCAATCAACTGAGCAACTGACAGACATGGACATGAGAACAATGAGGGTAATGAAGGGAGTAGAGGAAAAGTCTTACAAAGAGAAGCTGAGAGAGCTGGGGTTGTTTAACCTGGATAACACTTCGAGGGGACCTTATGACTCTATAGTTACCTGAAGAGAAGTTGTAAACGTGTGGGTCTGGCTCTTCTTCCAGGCAACTAGTGATAGGATGAGAGCACAGGGCCTGAAGCTGCACCAGGGGAGGTTTAGGTTGGATATTAGAAAGCATTTCCTCACAGAAAGGGTGATCAGCCATTGGAATGGACTGCTCAGGGAGGTGGTGGAGTCACTATCCCTGGAGATGTTTAAGAAAAAACTGAATGTGGCACTTAGTTCCATGGCCTTGGTGATTGTGATGATGTTGGGTCATAGGCTGAACTTGATGATCTTACAGGTATTTTCTGGCCTCAATGATTCTGTGATTCTGTGATTGATCCATGTCTGTATCTGGAGTACATCCTCCATGAAGTAGTGCAAGCAAATGCTGGCAAGAGCCTGCTTGAGGCTGCCTGTATAATAAGAAATAGTGACTTTTCTCTCAACTGTCAGCTGCCAGGCATTACAGGAGTAACAAATTAGTAACAGGCAACTCACGAGTTCTACAATGTAGTAGCTACAAGCATTGTGATCCTCAGGGTTTAATGTAGAACTTGAACAGGGCTGAGATAACTGAAGAAACACCGATATTAAGCAGCAGATGGAATAACAAGAAATGAGTAACACTGGAGTTTGCTGTGGCTGATGAAATAATAATTCGTAACTAATTATGCCTATCACTAAAAGCAGCCCCATTACAGTTTGAATTGTGTCATTAGAAATGTTATTGATCAAGCTCTCATTAGCAGTCATTGGCAGTTGAAAGCAACTATTACGTGAGTTATCTCTGCTGTGAAACTAATACTGATCATTGGCACCTCTGTGTTTGAAGCTGACTGGTTGATTGAGTGAAATTTGTTCCATACTCTTCAAAGTTCGGAGTGAGCTTTAAGATCCCCAGCTGTTTGAAGCCATTTAAACATTACAGGCTGAGTCTATTTCCTTCGTCATCTCATAAATAATAGCACTGCTTGAAGTCATTAGTGCCTCAGTCTTTTAAAAATTAATTGGAGTTTGGTGAACACACACCCTGTTATTGTTTGAAAATTGACCAAATTTGATCTGAGGTCAAGTATGACACAGAAGGACGATTTGTGCTCTGAAAGAACTTTCCTAAGAGTAGGAACAGAAGATGGTTTTAGAGTTTGACTCCACAATGGCATCAAGTCACTAAAGCAAAAATACTATAAATCTAGTATCCTCTTCAAACTGACAATTTTAAAACCATTGCTAAGTAATATTAGTGTCTTTCTATGCTATCAGAATTAGTTCTGTATAGTTTTGGCAATCAGTCTAATATTGAGTATGACTCTGATGTAGTAAGATCACCTACACAGACAGGAAGGTCACATTAAAGTACCCACCATTTTCCGCTCCTTTGAAAATAACCTGCAATTAGAATAATTTGTATGCTGTATTTTAAGTAGAAAGATGAGGTCTATTTATTATATTAATGTATGTGTGTATTCTTGTATTTATATTACATGTTTTATTGTGTGTTTAATAATATATGGTATATAATATAGTTATTATCATATTAATTATAGCAATATTTTTAAAAATCCAGCAGCACTTTGCCTGGGTTTGTTTCTAGTAACTGTTCTAGAAGGGCAATTAACGATAACGTCTATTGTGCAATAAAGCCTTCTTGCAAACGCCACGGCTGTTTGACTGCTAAAAGCTTTAGTCGCATTATTAAAAAGCCAGGGAGTGGTATAGATTGAACTTTCTATCAGGACATTTCAGGATATCTCAGGAGACATAGACAGGTGACATTCAGTCTTAAAGAAGTCTCTATTTGGAGGTGACAAAAGTAAAACATGTAACTTGCTGCAGTACTTCTGAAAAATCAGTGTGCTTAAAAACAATGGAGCCTATTTTTGTTCTTGTTGATGAAACTGTGCACTGGGTGATGAAGATAGAAAGGTATGGGCTTAGGTTGCTTCAACCTGCAATGACGCCATTAACTTCTAATCATGCTCTATTAACTTCAGTAGGTTTTTGCACCAGCTGAAGTTCTCTTTTTAAAATTGGGTTTCTGTCTATATTGGACTAATTTATCGTGCCTGCCATGGTGGTGTAAGAACACAAACCAAGAACGCTGATCCTTCACTTTAGACAGTGTAAATGTAAAATAGATCATGAATTGAAGGTGGGGTGGTAACAGAGTCCCAGCAGATTGATGTATTGTACTAATTTTATCAGTTTGATTTGAAAGCTTTGAGGAGCTTCCGTGATTTAGAAGAAGGCAGATTGTATGGAAAGGAAAGGAGGTCAAGAGAGTCAAGGAGGAAAAGCATCTGCAACTCTGGAACTGAGCTATTAGCAGGATGAAAGCGTTGTGATTTCTACATTGTCACCTGTTCTTTGTTGTCATATGGTATGTGCAAGGAGGGAAACAAGGCATGAGGCTTTTCCTCATTACATGAGGAAACATGAGACATTTCCTCATTAGTGTCTTCTCCCTCATGCTCTTTCAACATCTCAGTGTGACCCAGAACAGCTTTCAAGTACATGTGTTTGAATAGTCTCAGGAAGTCATCTCTCTGAAAAACAGCTATATGCAGTCTTTGTGACCTGCACAACGGTGCCCTTGCTTAATGTGGGCTTAATGCTCACATTACAGCTGCTTTGGTGTCACAGGTGATCTGTGACACTGTAGCTCCATTTGAGAATTGAAAAACTTAACACAGTAGCTACCTAGGTGGATATGTGAAAGGTCACGTAAGAGGGTCACTCACACAGTTTATGTAGAAATTCAACCATTACACCAAAACTGGTAATGGAAAAGAAGTGGTTTTTGTTTATTGCTTAACAGACTGCAGTAAATTCCCTTAACAAAAACCAGAATGGAAAGTAAAGAGAATTATTTGTTGTCGGAGGAGGGATTATTTTCAGAAACATTCAGTGTGGATGATTTAAGTTCATCAACTGCAGCAACAAAAATAAAAAGCTAAGCCAACAATTTGCAAGCAGATGCTAATTCCCAAATTGTTCATGCAACATGGAACATAATTTGAAGTGATTATGAAATTAATGCATTAATACCAAAAAAGCTTCAGAGAGAAACAAATCAGATAAACATGCATAAAAGAATTAGCTGTAGACATAATTTGTAAAGCTGTGCTTTATTCTCAGTTGGAGGGAAAAGTTAAAACTAAACTTAAGAAAAATTGTAGAGCACATTTCAGAATTATCATATAAGAAACCAAAATCCCTGGATGTGTTTAGAAGTTATGTAGATATGCAGCTTAAGGACAAGGTTTAGCAGTGGGCTTGCGACAGTTGGGTTAATGGTTGGATTCAGTGATCCAACCTAAATGGGTCTATGACTCTAAAATGAACCAAAGCATGGGGCTTCAGCAAAGCCAGCACATAGAGACTGCTTTGGAATGAGAAGGCACAGAAGTGTCATGCCGCATGGTTGGGAAAGGAGCGCTTGGTTATGTGAGTAAGGAAGACTTTTCAGGTATATGAGAACACATCCTAGATAAAGACTCAAAGCCTGGAAGCAGGTAGATGGTAGAACAGAAGTGTGTGCCATGAATCTGAAGAGACTTTATACCGAATGATGATAATCGGAAAATCAACAAACAAGGTTGGGAGACTCTGTGCTGTCTTTGGTGTTTTTTCCTGTAAGTGTGTGACTGTCTCCTTTACTTTAGTTAGCAGAGAAACAGCCTGCCCTCCACTGCCCTTGTTCACAGCCCAGAATCAAAGCTTACTTTTCCCACATTCCAACAACTTTATTTATAGAATATTTGATTTTTCTGTAGCACTTTCCAAATTAACTTCAATGACACCGGAGGACAGGCTCGACATGCTGTTCAATATGTTTTGTCTGATCCGGTAAATGTGTTTGTTAACATTGCAAGGGATTTTGTTACTCATTCTTGGCATTGCCAGAATGCTCACCACAAAGTACTTCGTTTTCGTCTCTGTGTTGCTTTTATGACCATCACAGGGCAGGAGTATTATTCTGATTAACATCCTTAAGCAAGGCACTTCATTCATGCTGAATTCCTGTCCCTGCACTGATTTTATTCCTCTCTCTACAACAAAAAATCAAAAGTAGCAGAACCAGGTGTAGCATGCCAAAGTTTATATTGATCGACCAAGTGTATGCTCAGCGATTACCATCATCTGCGGCATAGACATGTGTTGAAAGATGGATAATAATTCGCAAGCAGTTCCATTTACATCTAGTCAGAAAATATAACCAAGAACCATTAGACTGTGTAGCCATCTCCCAGGAGAGAAGAAACGTAACTCTCAGTGCAGAAATTGTGGTGCCAACTCTCATGGTTTTGTGAGGAGTTGTATGATATGTGTCTTCTTAAATTTGTCAGCTGGCAGAATGAATTTTAAATTAAAAGGAAGTTTTTTGTTAATGTTCTTAGACCTCAGAGTTCCACAGAAAAGCTTTAAATAATGTAAACGTTATCTAAAGGTGCCTCCTTTTTTACCCTAAGAATGGCCAACAGTTAAACAAAAATCCTAAACTAAAGGAGACTTTTAATTAATGACTCTTTGGAGCCAGATTCTTATTTTTCGGGTAGTTAATTTTCAAAATACTGTATGAGTCTTTATAAAATACGTGAGCAAAATAAATGAAAAAGTTCTTTAACTAGGTCAAAAATGTCATTAATTTTTTCAGAGCTTCTGATAAACTTATGGCCTTTTTGCTGTAAGTTTTCATTTGCTTTTACACAGCTTCTCTACAATTTCGGGGGGAAAGCCTGAAATGTTCATTAAAAAAAAAGGTAAGTATCATGATAAACTTCACTTTTGCTTTCCTCCCCTGCTTCTACCACCCAGAACATGTGTCTTGTAGAACAACTGAATACCCCAAGTTCCATCTTGCTATACTCTCTGTTAAGGTTATACTTCCTTACTTTCTGATCACGAAAGCAGCAGACAGTAAAGGATCATTTACTTGCCTCGGTCAAGCATAGTGTCACCAGCTGAAGAATTTTGCCAATCAGGGCAAAACAGATGATGGAGGAATAGCATTTTCTTACCAATCCTACCTAGGTTAAACAGCTGCTATTCAAAGTTACTACTGTGTTCCAGTGGATCGTAGGCATGCTCCATGCTGCAGGCACCTGCCACCACCTGAGAACTGATGGGCTGGTTTGGATAAAATCAACCATGTTTACGGAGCAGTTTCAACTGGCGGATTTTAGGTGAAATAAGATGAGAGTATTTGCAAGGACCTTGTGCAGAAAGATGGAGACGATAATGTTCTGGGGACCAGCAGGGCACCTTTGCTTACAGTCTGAGGTGCATGTACCTTTGTGATACTCCCTCGCTCTTGTTTTGAGTATGCTACAAAACATAGGAAAGAGTAAGGTCCTTCAAAATGTTAAACAGCCAGCCACAGCAGTGCCAGGGCTGGCCAGAGGCAAGTAGCATGGCTTGAAACATTTGGCTATAAAACAGGGTGTTTAGTGAATTGACCATCTGTCCAAGCTTGGCATAACTGTGATGTAGCAGAGAACATCAGCAGACCATCAACATTGCTATTCAAAATTGCTTAACATGTTTGTTTTTTTTAAATTGATTGCTGCAGCTCATCACTGTTTCCCATCTCTTCTATCACTTTTCTGAAACATTCCTGACATAATGAAATGGATTCCACACTGTAATGGACTTGCATCTAGTAGAGAGTTGGGAAAGGTCTGGTACAATTGAAACAAATCTCTGAGTAACCTGATCCAGTGAAAGGTGTCCCTGCTCATGATATTTGAGTTGGACCAGGTGATCTTTAAGGGTCCCTTCTGACAAACTCTTCTATGATTCTGTCGTCTCTAGATATCATTTCATGCACTGACATTACACTGGGGGTGCAAGAAGGGTTTTTTTGTGCCAGAAAATTCAATACCATGGTCTTGTTTACACTCTAATGCTGCCACAAGAGTCATGTTCCTCCCTTCTAGCCCAGTTCTGTATTTGGAGATCAAGCATGGTGTCACTGGACTAGCATGCCACTAGTAGCCATATGGCCCTTGGAATGTAGTGAATGGAGGAGAGAGCAATCACCAAAGGAGAAGTTTGCTTGCAACTTCATGGTGTTCTCAGAGAACATGGAGTAAAGGACTGATCCTTAAGGAGAAATTGACACTGGGTGCATGAGACTGAAAGATGGACATGATGTTTCCACAAAAAAACTAAGAACTGCTGAGAGGAAGTAGTTAGCAGCTTGGCCCAGTTATGTAAGAATATTAATCATATTAATCATATTATTATGTAATATGATTAATCACTGTATGTTTTTGTGTTGGGGATTTTATCTTGTGTGAATTAAATGTCTTGTTTTTTCCCCAGATTGAGCCAGTCTTTATTTGTTACTTATGGCTTCATAAGTTGTTTTGAACCCTCCTTGGTTTGTTTTTGTTTCAGCCCCTTAGCACATTAACTAAATTATTTAGTTAATCTCATCCCAGGCCAGATAAATCAACCGGTGACAAGGTATTGCAGATTATTCCTACTCTAAGTAGCCTTGTTTATACCCAGTGTTGAGTGCACCCCTCTCTCTCTACGCAGTGAGCATGTCTGTAAACTTTACTACTTGCAGTGTTTCTGTCACCTGTTTCTGTTAGGCTTTTCAGTATTGAGTGCAAAACATATGAACATCAAATACCTTTGAGGGAAAGAAATAGAAAAGATCGTGATGTGGATTTTGAGGTATCACTAACTTGACCATCAGGGAAAGGTTGCTCCCTTAGTGTCCTTCTTCTGCCTGTTTCTTTTTGTAGCTCTGAATAGGTTACCCTACTTCTACACCAAGAGTCTTCTCTTGCTTTGATTAGGATTAATGACCCTTAGGACCCAGTGTTTGGGGCTGAAAGATGCTATTGTTTGTAATACGCTTATAGTGCAAGTGGCTTCTTTCTTTTTGTGCCATTGATTGATTAGTGGAGTTTGTCCAAGTAATTTTCCCTCTTGATATGTGCACTTTCGCTCTCTACCACAAAGTTGGTCTGAAGATTAGCTAATTAATCTCATGAGATTCTTTAATGAAAGGAATGCCTTACTGAGCAACAGAACAAAGTGCAGGCAGTATGTATGAACACCACTCATTCCAGATCTCCACAAAGCTGAGGTTTCTTTTCTCCTCTGAGCAAGTAAGACTATAAGACTGTCTCAGCTTATTTTTTCCCCCCGTTCAGTCCAATGCAGAGCATCTGTTGCAAAAGAATAGATGATTAATAATTGAAACTGGACTGCACCTTCCAAAATAAAGTGCCTGTAGTACTTCAGCTTTCCTGAGTTGTTTTTCTTTGATTCTTTAATTCTTGTCAAAATATAATAATCGGATACAATCATTTATAAGAGATTTTTTTTCAGAGTGGAAGCTTCTGTTGTGTTTTACTTAAGGAATTTTAAGGACTAGATTCTCAAGCTGTTTTCAGTGGTAAAGCTTTTAATGTCAGATGTATGTAAGAGAAGAGAAAGCATTTAATGTATAATAATAATGAAATGGGAATGGGAAAATTTTATTCCATGTCAGGCTACCAAATTAGACCCAAATGGGCTGTGGAATGAAGAAATAATAATCTTTGATTTAACTGAGACCTGAAAACTGATAAACGTAGTCTTTTCATGTTCCCTTCCCCAGGGCTGATTGCTCCAGAGCTAATGTTTATGAGTGTGATTAGGAGCTGAGCCTGACTATTTCTATTTTCAGCACTGCTACAGGATCACAGCGGGTGGAACTAACCTTGATGCTTTGGGCTCAGATGGCACTTCTAGTGTCTAAAAATTTGTGCAAAGTTAAGATGAACCCTTAAGTTAAATGGAAAATGTAAAATTGAAGGTGTTCTTGTTTGTTCTAAACCTGACATTATAACCCCATCTATTTAACATTGAATGGAAGCTAAACAGTTTGAGATTGGATAGGCCTAGAGAGTCTGTGGAATCTCCACCCCTGAAGGTATTTAAATATTGACAGGGTAAGTTCCTGAGTGATTGTTTGTACCTTTGAAGTTGGCTCAGTATGAAGCAGAAGCTTGGAGCAAAAGACTTCCTGAAGACTTTACCAACCTAAATGAAATAATTTAAATATAAGTCAATTTATAATTCTCAATAAAGCCAAAATACCTCTGAAATGTCCTGCAATAATCTATTGGTGTATTAATGAAGGGGGGGGAAGGGGTGTATTTTTTTAGTATGGCATTTCTATTTTTGCCTAAGAATGATGCAAATAAGAGTTTGTTTCCTTTCTTGCAGTCCTCATTCAGACACTAGGTGTGTTACCTCAAGTAAGGACAAAATGTAGAGTCTTTGTTCTCATGTAATTCTTGAGTAATGAAATGTAAGATGCACTCAAAAAAGCTAAGATGTGTAAAGTGATGATAATCGTCAGGAACTCCTTTCTCCCCGTCTCACCTTTTTTCCTCATTTTTTTAACAGTTATTACCTCAACGCCCAGGCAAGTATTTTAAGAGTTCACTGTAGCTACTGGGATGGAGTACCGGCTTATTCTTGGGAAGGTGGAGGTTGATGATGTTCTGTGTTTGCAGTCCAGCCCACAAGCAGTGACTCAGCAGCACACAAAAAAACCTGAAGATGTGGCAACTTCTTCTCATTTAATAAAAAACAAAGTAGTTGAATCTTTTCAGGTCTGGTGCAAGATGAGGCATTTTTGGGAATGGATCTTCTGCCAAAGCTCAGCCACAGAGAGAAAGGCTGTAGGTAGCAACCTGTCCACTTTATGGATGCTCCAGGCTGACGAACTGTTATGAACCGGGCTGTGTGGGGGTGCACTGCCCTCTTTTGGCGTCTGGTAGAAATAGGACCAGTCCCACTCGATGTTTCAGATGTTTTCCAAGTTCAGAGTAAGGACAGGCCAAAATTGTACTTTGTTCTCTCTTATGAAAAGTCTTCTTCCCTGCGCCTCTGAACTTTCTTTATATGTCCATTCGTATTACGCAGGATTAGTGGTTGAACGACTGCATCGGATCTGCACAGATGTCACAGTCTCATGTTTACTTTTCACGAGTCTGTATCATACCGAGTCAACCCTATTCCTGGCACTTTGGTGGTATTTCAAATTCAGATAATGTGTGTAAACCACATTAAACTGGAATTAATCAAAGCAGAGAAAGCTGAACAACAATTATGACAGTTAATGTAGTTAATACCGTTAATACATTAACACTAATAAGTTGGGTTTGCTGTATTCAACATAGAGTAGGTCACCGGAACGAATTCATTGTCATTCAAACAACAATCACATGTTAATGAAAGTCTAATTTCGTGTACAGTACCTGAGAAAGAAACATCAAAATTCCCGCTAAGTATTGAGATTGTGATTATCACTGAAAAGAATTACTGGTTGTAATTCTAAGAGAGTTCCTAAAAGCAAAAAAAAAAATTAGGTTTTGTTTGATTTGAATGCTTTGTTATTGAGAATGATAAAGCTTTTTGCATTTATTACAAAATTAATTATTACTGTCAATACAGGAAGGGGAAGAATGGACTGCAATGAACATTTATTCACGTGGAACAATCAGAAATAAGTTTATTAAAGCTCACAATTATTAGTCAAAAACCTTTTACAAATTGTTAAAGCAAGCCTATTAAAAACCATACAAATATTGTGCTAAAATTAGTCTGCATACAAAAAGTAGAGGATTGGAGGGTTTGAAATGTACACGTTTAAGGCCATAGATTTCTTAAATTCTGTAGCACAAAGAAGACATCTAACACATGTTCAGACAGGGTAACAATTCAATGATCTTGTTCAGCGCATAGGGTCACAGGACTACTCTGGTTTCTAGATGTGTGTGTGTGACTGGACAGCTGGTGGTGGTTTCCATTTGATGCACGGAGGAGTTTTCTTTAAAAACAGATTAACTGTCTTTCCTTGTTTATTTGTTTATTTTGTCTGATTAGCATATGTGTGTGATGGGGTTCGGTGGCTTTTCAACGCTCTTTGCTTAGCCACTTGCAAGCATACGCTGTAAAAATGAGTAAAATCTCTCACACTTTTAGTATTTTAAAACCTTTGAACAGGACACTTTGTGCAGAAGAGCTACTGACATCTCGTGTGTTTTTTGATAACTTCCACATACGATTTTCTGGTGATGTGTAAAGTAAGGAGGCAGATCTATTCCCAAGGTTAAAATTTAATCCAAAATGTTTCCTTACCCTTCTGAGATTGTCTTGGACTTTCACCAAACTGTGGTAACTGAAGAAGCAACCTGAAGATTTTTGGAAATGGCTGTTTATGTCCCTGTCTGAAGCTTGGGTAAGGGGGAGCTTCACAGTGCTCCTTTTATTTTTGTAAGATGATGTTGATATATACATTAGCTTTTTTCTGTGTTGCAGGAAAAACCTACACAATTCTCCCAGGTAAATAAAAACCCCCAACTTCTATTGGCATTTTTCTTCTATGGCCACTTTTGGACTATAATGAACTTCTTCAGTAATGAACAGATAAATTGATTCTTTTTTTCCCAGCCACCAGCCAGCTTTTTATTTTAAACCACATTCATCAAGATGTCAAAGGCAATTCTCAACAATTCTTCTATTAGGGACACTGTGCAACCCCAGCTTTCAAAAATATTGGCAGATGGTAATTTTTCTCTCTTAAAAGATCGTCTGTTGCCATCTAATATTCTGCTGACAAGAGACTGTCTCATTGCTCCATGAGCACTAAATCTTTTGTACGTGCGTCAAGAATTCACCCTCTGAACCCTTTACCACATCATTTCTCTTGCCTTAAAACAGCCAAGATTTGAGGAAGGTGGTGATACCCTACCAGTTACAGACCTCTTGTGGAAACTCCAAGTTTCCACTGTCCAGATCTGGACTGAGTCTGAATCTGAATGGTGCTGTCTACTAATCATGAGAATAGGTTTTTTTGAGGGACACTTGGACTGTGTTACCCCTTAATATTAGGAAAGTGCAAGCTGATTTAATGAGTTTGAGTTACGTGTCTTTGTATGAATGAGAACCTCTTCTTTCATAAGTCACTGTGTTATAGTTGCAAAGTAACTTGTCTGCAGATCTTTTTCTTGTATTAAAGCGCTCACTTATTTCTGAGACCATTCCAAACCAGGTCATCATTCAAAAGCATTTCTTTCTTTCTTTCCTTGAGTGTTAAAGTGCAATTGTCACTGCAGTCTTTTCTTTCCCTACAAAATTACTGCACTTTCTGAGGTAACAAGAACTTCTGGCAATAAAACACTTCACAGTGCTGATGAATTATTGGTGTATTATTTTAATGGTGTCTTAATGAAATTGCTCAGCAACTAACCCTGTATTCCAGTTGGTGTTAGAGATAGCTTCAAAACTGTCGGCTCTAGCTCAAGTTTTCCTTTAGATGCTAATGCTGTTAGCCCAATTATTTAAAGCAGAGATTCTGGCCGAATTTCAGTGACATTACTCATGAGAGCCGTTCTACAGAAGCTGATGGTAGCCCACGAGCAAAGCTAGCTAAACTTTACAAAACCTGCAGTCTCCTCTGTCTCTATGAATATCCAAATCGATGCTTGAGTTATTTCTTTTTTGGTAAATTTGTCCCTAATTTATTTGCTCTTGCAACCACTTACTGTGTCCAGCCACTTAGTCCTGTCAAAGGAGTGAGACTAGTTTGCTTTACATTAGTGATGTTTTTATAACAAGAGTGTTGTGGAAAAGGCAGGTGCTTTCTTTGGCTTGTTTTGTTTTATTTCTTATTCCAGGTTTTGAAAAAGCTTAAACAACGAACTCGTTCATTCAGTTAAAAGCAAGACACGTTGCTTTGAATTTATTTGTGAATTGCTGAATCTGGAGAACCAGGTTTTCCCTTTACACAATCTTTGTGCCTTGTAAACGGCAATCAAAATTCAGAAGTGATATGTAAAGTGGCATAAATTGCATTTCATTATGCTGAGACTCCACAGCACTGATGCTCTTGCAATCAGTTACCATGTACAAAACCAGACCCCACAACCCTCTAAAATTATGTAACTGGCATGCAGAGAAGCTGAAGAAATCTGCAACTGTTTGGAGAATTTAACTAGGGAGTGCCCTGCTCTTTTTAAGAGGCAAGACACTTCGGTTCTTCCTTGCCCATTTCCTCTTCAGCTGTGCTTCACTCAGTTTTTCCTGCCAGAGATGTCACTTGTTCCAGTGTTTGGCTTATGCATGAAGTCTGTAAGGAAGATGAAGGTTCTTTCAGTAGATTTGACCCAATTTGCATTTCTTCCCTATTTCTGGTCAGGTGATATAACTCAGACCTGTTGGTACATCAGAAGTGAATGAATCTGTGAAAAATTCTTGTAATCTTTTCATACTGTTCTATTTCAGCAGTACTTGTGCTTTCCTGTTAGATAAAAGCTGGACCAAGCGGACCTAGGAGGGGCTAAAATAAAAGACCTGAGAGCAGTTATTATAAGTTACTATAAGCGGACTTATTTTGGCTAAATCAATGAGTTCTGGTGCTCAGGGCAATTGTATAAGGATCAGGATTCCATCAGTAGAAGCAAAAGCAGAATCCTCTTGCAAAAAGTGTTCCCCGGTTTCTTCATGAGGACAGCAAAAATGCACATAATTGTCAAGGGCAATCTGCGATCAGCAAGCTTAGCACCCAAAAAGGGAGTGAAAGAAACGTGGACTGTTTATGTTTTGTGTTCATTTGTCACTTCTAGGAAAAGCAAATCAAGTTTCTCCATTTTCAGGGGGTGGATGATTAATGGATGCCTTACATTTGGTTGCAAAAGTCTATGTTGGCTTTATTGACTTTTTTTACAGAGAAAGAACCCAATCCATCTGAAGCATCACAAAGTGCAGTGTGTGCTTGCTGTGCTTGGTGTGAGTAAGCAGATTCTGATCATTGCTGAGCACTAATCTGAACAGAGAGCAATTGCTTTTGCTGGGGGGAAGTAGAATCTTGGCTTCTCCTCACTCTCAATTTTTAATATAAGACAACAATAAACCAGACCAGAGGCACTCCTCCTTTTACTGGAAGTGAAAGGCAGTTACGACTGCCTCGTTTTACTCCTAGGTTAATAGTTTCGTTTTGTAATGATGGAATAAGAGGTAGTTTAAAAACTGCCAAGATAAAATTGATGGGCCAAAGTCTTCACATAAAAAGTAGATAACCCCTCATGAGCTAATAATGTTGTT
Source organism: Phoeniculus purpureus (assembly GCA_028565055.1). Classification (NCBI taxonomy): domain Eukaryota; kingdom Metazoa; phylum Chordata; class Aves; order Bucerotiformes; family Phoeniculidae; genus Phoeniculus; species Phoeniculus purpureus. The sequence goes on along the minus strand of JAOXOE010000632.1, from coordinate 19,712,707 downwards.
TATCATTAATAATTCTCATTAATTCTCCAATGGCAAGGTAAAAAGAGCCAGGCTGAACCAGGCTGAAATGAGCCGTTCCCACACTGTTCAGAGGGGAGTGGCAGATCAGGGCAAGTCTATAATGGTGATTTCCTGTGTGTAGTTTCTCAGCATTCTGCGATCTCTTGTTGACATTCCTCAGCCAACAGTGATATTTTTGCATTCATGGCTTATTTTATTTTTCTCCAGGAATATCGTGTCTTCTTTTTTCTTAATTCGTATAAACTTTTGATATCTACAACAAACAAGGAATTTCATGGTTTAAGCAGACAAACAAATCAGAGACTTTTTGGGCTAAAAAAGACTTTTGAAAGTCATCTAGTCCCACCCCCCTGCTGTGAGCAGAAACATCTTCAACTAGACCAGGTTGCTCAGAGCCCCATCCAATCCAATCGGGAATGATTCCATGGACAGGGCATCTACCATCTATCTGAGCAACTTCTTCCAGGGTCACCCACTGCACTCTGCAAAGTATTTATTTCTTCTATCCAGTCTAAACCGACCCTCCTTTAGCTTAAAACCACTGTCGCTTGTTGTATTACACCAGGCCCTGATACAAAATCTGTCCCTGTGTTTCTCACAGACACCTTTTCAGTTACTGGAAGGGTGCAGAGGTCTCCCAGGACCCTTTTCTTCTCCAGTCTGAGCAACCTCAATTCTCTCAGTCTACTCTCACAGCAGGAGTGGTCTGGGGAACTTAGACAGTAAGACTGAGGTAATGTGGTGCAATGACATTAGCAGGTAGTGCAGGTCAGTGGAATTTGTAGAAAGAAATGGTTGATGTTGAGATGACATATAATTTTGTGTACTAATGATATGCACGGGTGATGTGTGTTTGAACAGCAGCAGAGGCAAGGACTGGGGTTTCACAAGGGGAAAAAAAGCAATGGGTCTGAAATTCTTCTGTAAACTCAGTACCTTCCTTTGGAAATGGAAAAAATGTATTTGTATATGCATAGTACTTTCTAGAACTCTTGCAAATAATAAATGTGATAAGAGCCAGGCCAGCACTGTGCTAAGACAGTTCTGCCCTGCGAGGGCAACTCCCTATCAGGACAGCTCTGGATGTGTTTGAAAGTTGTGTAAATCTGAAACTTAAGGACACAGTTTAGATTGGTGGGCTTGGTGCAGTTAGGTTAATGGTTGGACTTGATGATCTTAAAGTCTTTTCCAACCTAAATGATTCCATGATTCTGTGACATCTACGCAATGTGGACCTTTTGAAGGCTGAGGGTCTGACTGTAGAGTTGTGCTAACCAGATGCCTGAGCTAAATGTGCAGATGTGGTTGGAGCACATTAGATGTGCTTCTGAAATATATACCCAGGTTTAGTTTCCTTGAAAAGCAATTAAGTTCCTGTGCTCTGTGGTCACAGTGGTATGACCCAGAACATAGTACTCTAGGATTTGCTGTACAGATTTCCTCCCCAATATTTGGGGGATTAATTTCAGAAACACACGCCTGTTCTGATTGGAACTGCAGATACACACAGTGTCTCCCTCCTGGTTTGACAGATCTTTTTGTACAGGTATCAATTTCTGCTACTTATCCAATAAATGCTATCTTTTGGGCTTGTAACTGATTATTTACTTGCAGATATCATGTAATTAAACATTTTCTTATCTTCTGAGAAATAAGTCGCTCTGGCTGTGATGTGAGTGCTTAGTCAGCTCTAGCTTGTTTTTCTCTGAATGGCAGTACAGCGTGAAACAATGGAGCAGACAGAGCTGTCCCAGCACTGAAAGTTGGTCTCATAATCAACAGTTTCTCTGGTGGCTAGAGAGTCATCCATCAACCCCCTCCCAACTCCAACTGTCTCTATTCCCTTGCACAAATCTGCAGCAGTTTGCAGAGCTCTGCTGCATCTGAGATAGTACAGCTGTGTGTAGCAAAACTGATGTGTCCTGAAACACTTCACAGGAACCTAGTGTCTGGTTATCACAGTGCAGCAGCTAAGGCTTCTGGAGGCCATAGATACTTGAAAACACAGTACTAATAGCCCAAGGTGGTAGTTAACAGATTAAAGCCAAAGTCAGCAGTGCTGGCAAGCCTATTTAGGCACTTAACTTTTATTGATTGAACGGGGAATTAGGTGCTTCAGTGCCTCAACTGTTTGTCCCTCAATTCCCTTTCTAGGAAAGAGAGATAAGAGAACTTTAGAGGAGTGACCTGACAGAAAATGTGTTAAGGCATTGATGTGCTTGGATGTGACAGTGATGAGGTCAGGTGAGTTCCTTGTGCAGGTGGAAGGAAATATGTGAGACTAGAGTAGATCTTGATTAACAACTTGCCTTAGAGGCACAATCCAAAGTCAATGACAAGACTGTTATTAACTTCAGGGAGCTCGGATCAAGCCCATTGATTTGTGCTTATTTCTGCTCTAGTTGCTGTAGTCCAAATTAATGCTGTGCTGTGATATTTTCAAATACCACCATAAACAAAATCCACTCGAGAAGGAAGTAATAAAAATAGGAACATCATAATGCTTGAATCGTATTACAGAACTGATAAATGTGAACCATAGGGACATTGTCCCAGAAATTAGCCTGGTAAGAAAAAAGCACCAACTGATAAACATCACAATTAAGTTTTGGCGTCAGAAGCTGGCTAGGCTACTTAGTGACAGAAGATGATCTATATATTGATGTTTTGATTATTACTGCTCTCTGTTTGTCGTCTATCATGCAATCTTCAGTTTAAAAGTCACGTCCATTACATGCCTGATGTATTTCAATGTTAAATGAAAGCTAGACCACTTAATTCTAGTAGTGCATGTTTCCATCAAAAGATTTCAAAAGTAAATCAGAGATACAAATAGACACTTTACCTTAATGCTACAGTGGAAATATTACCCTGTTTTTCATTGGAGATACAGTGTGGTAACTTAGCTGGTCTGCGATCACTCAGGGTATTAAAGTTCATGGGTTTTGAAGAACAACGTGCTGTCGAGACATGGACCAAATTGTTATGCTACCACATAGTTTTCTAGAGATAGATAAAAACCTCTGGCAGTTAGCCAATAGTCAAGGTCCTTGCCTGTAAAAGTTATGTGTGTATTTACACTTTCACATCAAATAGTTCTTGAGCATCTGGTGTCTATCCAGAGTCATGGCACATATAATTTGTAGGTAGTGAATCAAGATGTATCTAACTCCACCTGCCTGAATGACAGAAAGAGAAGGAAATCTAGGTGATCCTGCTTTGGTGGGGGGGATTGGACTAGATGATCTTTCAAGGTCCCTTCCAACCCCTAATATTCTGTTTTTCTGTGAAATGGAGTGTGTGATTTTTCCAGTGCCCAAACCCAGGTAAGTATTTGCTCTGAGGTGTGGATCTTTGCATTTGAGGCTTGTCTAAGAACAAATCTGTGTGAGCCATTTGCAAAGCAGCACCAGTACCTATAAAAAGAACAAAAATGCTAATGATTCAAGGTTTTAATAGTTTCCAGGCAAATATTGCTCGTGAGTTTTCATGTCGTTCATGGTGCTTCATTCACATTTCGTTGGGCTACTACTTTGTTGCTTGCTGAAATACTGGAATGGTCTTTGTCTACTGCTCAAGTGTATATTCTCTTTCATACAGAGACACAAGAGGAGTGTCTCATTCTCTCAGATTCATCAGCAATGCAGACCAGTTAATACCAAAGTTAATGGGCAGCAGTAGCTACTAAAACTGCAAGATGTGTCTCTTCTGTCACTCCTGAAAATTCTTGAACAAAACTAGAAAGCAACTTACTATATGGAGATGATTTTTGATTCACTACCAAATATAAAATTCATGGCCCCATAGAAACTGGAGATGGAAAGAACGCAGCATGTTATCAGATATGTTCTTCTGCCACAGCAAGATTGCTTGCTGCAGACAGCCAGTGTATAACATTTCAGGCAATGGAAATGTCGTACTCTCTGAAAATTCTGCCAGAGCCTTACAAAACTCACCATTAGAGATCGTTCTCTGTGCCTTTCTCTGTCTCTGGTATTAACACCTAACTTTTCGTCTGCCAGTCCAACTGATACTTCATGAAGACCCTAGTTAGCCCACTGTGGCTCTCTAGTAACTTAGGAGGTTTGTACTCTGGTGTTACAAATGTCAGGTTTGTTTTTCAGATAACCTAAGCATAGCTTCATTTAGGCCTGTGTTTGCCTGATGGTAAAGTCATTCTGCCTATTTGGCCGTATGGTATGTGTTTATAGACACACCTGGACTACACCGAGTTCCTTACTGAAAGATTGGCTCTGCTTAGTTTTGACATTGGATTGAACACGTTGAAACAGACATATTAAATAACCTTATCTGAAGTTGATAGCGGCTTACTTATTTTCTGTCTGACAGTCTCTTCAACAGTGTGTTTTTTCATCTTTTCCTTCCATAAAGATTATGCTGTTGACTGATCCAGAAGTAGAGAGCAGCTTATTAATCAGTTCTGATGAAGGGGCCACCTATCAAAAATACCGTCTGAACTTCTACATCCACAGTCTGCTCTTCCACCCCAAGCAAGAAGATTGGATTTTAGCTTACAGCCAAGATCAGAAGGTAAGAACCATTAGTCCTTTTGGCAACACCGTGTGACAGGCAATGGACAGAGAAGATAGCTAGAATCCTTCACTGTAGAAATAACTACTTCTAATGATGCGTTTAGTCCTATTATTTAACAATTCTCTTCAGCCTAGCAGCAGCCTCAAGAACAGTGTAAGGTACGCCTTGTTCCTATCTATCTGGCATATTTTCAAGTAGCCTTTGATTTTCTAAGAGAAAGGGAATGGTAAATCAATTTCCTTTGAAGTCCAGTTCCTTCAGTATGGGTGATCCTTCAGCCGAATAAATATGCTGTGAGATTTGTCTTGATTTTTTGCTGCTCGGCAGAACGGGACTTGATTATAAGCAACCTCATTGTTAGAACTTTAAGAAAATCAGGCACATCAATACTCACAAGTCAGTCATCTTATAAACTCATAGAATGGTTTCTAGTGATGGGCTTCATAGAACTTCTGAAAAATGGGTTGAAGGGAAAATTTGTTGTTGTTATAAGTATTTCCATGAAGACAAAATATGCAAGTAAGTGTTTTGATCTAGTGAAAAAACTCCTAATGAGAATTGATGGGTAGGAGTCAATGGCAGATAAACTGAGCTGTGAGGTAACTAGCTGTGGGAGCAAGCTGTTCTGAGAAATGGCTGACTCTGCATCCTGACGTTTAGATGTTTTTCAATAAAACTGGATAAAAAACCACAACAGTTTGCTGAACCCCCAGCAGGGCTAAAAGAGCAAAAATTCTTGGGAACTGGTATCCAAACCCTTTATGCAAAGTAATTCAGTGATCTCTTTAGTCACATATGAGGAATGCATGAGATTCTGAATCTAATCAGTAGAATTGCTCATAGTACACAGAAATGTAAATATCAACAGAAAAGTTTGAATTCTATGACGTCTTCATTCTACAAGCATTAAACTACTAATTTCCCTTGAGCCTACATCAGGCTTATTGTTGCTATTACTGTAAGTTTCCTTTCCCTGATGGCTGTTCAATACTCTGGATGGAAAGTTGAACAGAATTTGGTCTCTGCTGTCATTTAGAATCTTGTGGAATGAAAGCTGCTGTGTGTTATCAAGAAGAAATTTATTACATAAGGACATTGTAAAAAATTAATTTCAACTGTTGTGGTATTCAGCCTGCTTGGGAAATAACTCTGAATTAGAGTCCATACAGCTAATGCTCATCTAACATGTGATAGATGGCTACCAGCAAATAAGTTGTCACTATTCCGTATGAAACCCCCACTTTTCATCTGTGGAATCCTAAAACTCAAGCCAGGTATAAGAAAAAAGGGCTCTTTTGTGACTTAACCTGAATTTATGGGGTGAGTTTTGGAGTTGGCGGCGTGGGGTGTTTTCGGTGAGAGGCTGCAGGCTGTATAGTAAAATCACTTCGTGTTATGGCGCTGGTGAACAAATTGGATAACTTGGTAATCTAATACTGTTGTTACACCAGAAAAATCATGTAGCACAAGGTCTGCAGATCGGTACTAATGAACTCTAAAACAGACTTTTGAATGCACTCTGTATGCGTATGAGTCGCTGGCCTGGTTTCTACTTTAAAGCCTAGTGGATCCATTTTCTGCCTTTGTTGGCCAACAACTGTAGAGAGAAACCAACAGGCGGAGAGTATGAATCAGCTTGGGCTAAATTAAATGTAATTCAAACTAAGGGTCAAGGTCAGCCTGTGGCTAACTGTAAACGACTCCCCTTGGTTTCATGCTTGTATGTCCAAAGGCAGAAGTTTCTCAGAGTAATTAAGAGGTCCTGCACGTATTTACATTATGGCAGAGGGAGCTGTGGGGTCGTTTGGAGCAAAAATAACACTGCTGTATCCTGTGTTGAAGTCTCATGCTAAAGCTGTATTTTAAGACTGTTGAGGGAACAGTGAGGTGGGTTGAGAATCGTCTGAATGACAGAGCTCAGAGGGTTGTGATCAGTGCTGCTGAGTCTATATGGAGGCTTGTACTTAGTGGTCTTCTCTGGGAGTCAGTGCTAGGTCCAGACTTTTTCAACATATTCATCACTGATGTGGATGAGGGGACAGAGTATACTATCAGCTGATGACACAAAACTGAGAGGAGTGGCTGAGATGCCAGAAGGCTGTGCTGCCATTCAGCAACAACTCTACAGACTGGAGAACTGGATGGAGAGGAATGTAATGAAGTTCAACAAGGGCAAGTAGAGTCCTGCACCTCAGGAGGAAATTACTCCATGCATGAGTCCAGGTTTGGGGTTGACATTATTAAAAGCAGCTACATGGGAAAAAAACCTCAGAAGTGCTGATGGACAAGAAGCTAATAATGAACCATCAATGTGCCTCTTGGACAAGAAGGCCACTGGTATGCTAGGATGCATTAAGCATGACTAGCAGGTTGAGGGAGGTTCTCCTCCCACTCTACTCTGCCCTGCTGAGGCTACATCTGGAGTATTGTGTCCACACAGACAACTACAAGAGAGAATCCAATAGAGGGCTAGAAAGATGATTAGGGGGCTGAGCATTTGTCTTATGAGGAAATGAGGAAAGGCTAAGGGATCTTGGTCATTTTAACCTGGAGAATGCTGACTGAGAGAGGATATAAACAGTAGTGATAATGACTAAAGGGCAGGTGTCAGGAAGATGGGAATAGACTCTTCTCAGCTTTGCCAAATGATAGGACAAGGGGCAACAGGCACAAACTGGAACACAGGAAGTTCCATCTGAACCTAAGATAAGGTTTTATGCTTTGAGAGTGGCAGAACACTGGAACAGGCTACCCAGAGAGGTTGTGGACTCTCCTTCTGCAGAGACATTGAAAACCTTCCTGAGCATGATCCTGTGCAACCTGCTTTATCAGGTGTTTTGGACTAGATGATCTCCAGAGGTCCCTTCCAATACCTAACATTATGCCATTCTAAGCTAAAAGCATGGTGTTGATTGTCATCAAATGGTTGGTGCTGTTCAGAAAAGTCAACCAAGAAGTGGCTTTTTGAGGATGTTGGTGGTGTTTGCAACCAGGCAGGATCTGCAGGAAGTTAGGCTGTTCTTTTCACTCTTTGGATAACAGATGCAGTATGACAGGTTTGCAAGTTCAGCAATGTGGCCCCATAGAGCTAAGTCAGAAAAACTCAAGTTTTTGATTTTTTTCTTTAACTAGATCCTGGAAGACATTGTAGATACAACCAAACCTGTTTCTAGTTATAAGTTTCTGGAGCATCTCCATCAGAAAAGTACCCATGGGTTGATGAAGAGGATCCCAATATGAATAAAACTTATGCTTGGATTATGTCTCTCAAGTAGTTGACTCCTACAATTGACAACCTCTCACAGCTCAATCTAATTTGCCTTTGAAAAAGCATGTTCTTGTGCAAACCTGCTTTATCAGGAGGAATGAACTAAATTGTCCCTGGAGGTCCCTTCCAACCTCTACCATTCTGTGGTTCTATGATAAGGAGTAAGTTAAATTTTGAACAGTTAGAATTGTCACAGTCACTTAATTTTGCTGTTGTCACGCAGGAAGGAATTGAGAATCAACTAGAAAACACATTTACATCCTTCTAGCAAGCCGTGTCATTGTTGCCATCCATTTGCAGCATGCCATTGCAGCAGCTGGGACCAGGAGAATCAGATGTGGTGAATAGAGCAAGAGCTGGAGAGACAGGAATCACATGAGGTCTAAACAGTTTTCGTTCTCAGAAGTTCATGCAATTCGGGACTGGGGAGGGCAGAGCCAACAGTTAGTGCCTGCTTCTTGATCAGTTGTAATGAACAGGAAATGGGTCACATAGCATCGTCCCTTAATCTCTTCACAGCCCACTGAGTCAATCACTATGTTAAGTACTACAGTTCTCTTTTTGTTTTGGTTGAATGGGGATTTACTCAGTGGTAAGGAATTTGTGTTAACTGAAGTTATTTGGTGTCCCAGTTTCTTGGGTGTTGTGTGTGGGTGATTACTGGGGTTCAGCTGAGAAGCAAGAACTCGTTAAGCTTCAGCAACTTGGTTGCTTTTGTTCATATATCTCTCCTCTGTGTCCCTGCCTTGGGCAGCATACTTGAGTTTCTACTGCTGGCAGACCAGTCCCTTATTCAGTCGTGACGGTTTTTCTGCCAGTCTTGAGAAAAAAAGAGCAGCGAACCATCTGCCGCCTGCACTAATTGCCTCATGATTGCGCTCATTGTTCTGGCTGAAAGTACTCTGGTTACGTGGCTGGTTCTTACCCTGTGACTGCAGAACTGCTGCTTCCTTCTCCGTTTGCTGTGAGCGAGGGCTTACAAATCAGAAGGAAACCACAGACACCGTTAACATGCTGCTTGTGAGGAAAAATCATGTTAGAAGTCGTGTACGTGTGAGCTCTCGTGAGTCTAATCAGCTTGCTTGTAGGATGAGGGGCTGCAGCTTGTGGGAGTATTGCTTATATATCGCTGTGTAACCTTCAAAAGCGGATGGCTGTGTAATCAGAGTTGGGTGTAAGAGCCTCTGCTTCATGTAGAGACACTTCTGTTCAGGTGGGTCAGACACAGAGGAATGGTTAGTAATCAGCCATGAGTAACAGCTATTTGGAGCTATGAAACGTAGTTGAAAATGAGAAACACAAGTCAGGTGCGCAAAATGCAGGGTTGTAATTGCTCAGGTCAGGAATAAATGCGCAAAAGCACTCAAGCACTGAAAAGCAGCAACAGAGGCTGAAAAAGCAGGTTTAAAAAACAGTTATTGTTGCTACTTCTCCTCGCTCACTGTAAATGAACTCTGGAAAAGGAAAGTACCCCAGACAAACAGAGCCCTGTCAACACAGCACTAGTGAATGAAGAGGCTTCCATTTATCTTTTTTTTTTTTTCATTTTCTCATTTAGTCCTTTCCCAAATATCTGATTCCATTACCGTGTGTGTCATGCTGGAGATCAAAGAGTTAGAGACAAACGCTTGGCTGTATTGCTAAAGTGATGAAGCTTAGCAAATCTGGATGCTGTTACTTGTGGGACAACATATCTTCTGTCATCAAAGCGTGTTGTTATCTCCAGTTTCCACCAGAAAGGAGGTCCACCCCTCACGGAAGAGAAAAATGTTGTTGAGAGGTCAGAGGGTGACAGATGAACCACTTGAAGTAGAGATGTATACAGTCACAGGGTAGTTTGTATGAGAGAACAGGCCGCCTCTTGGGAAGTACCTTCAGCCCCATCTGTCCATGTGTTTGGTCTAATGCTTGTGTCTGACAGTAGCATATCTGCCATAGATGTAGCCAGTATTCACTCTTCAAGATGTGATGCACTATTTTGGACATACTCCATAATTGATGTGGAATTGGAATTGGAAAATTATCAGATCAGGGACCTCCAGAGGTTTCTTTCAACATAAATTATTCTGTTTCTATTTACACTATCTCCATTTCAGTGGTAACAGTCACAGCCTACATAGACCACAGAAGGTGTGTGTGGGGGGATAAAATCATGATTTATCTGATCAGAAATTGCATCATAGTGTTTTATTAAACTTACTGTCAACATTAAGGAACATAATTTAGAGGTGATTTTTTTTTTTCCACACTGCTGACAATATTTAGAGGACTATTCGCTTGGACAAATGCTAGCGGAGGGAGCCTAATCCCATCTAAAATTCATAGAAAGGATAAAGCTTCTCTGGGGTGGCAAGCATTAGTCACTTTGAATCATCATCTGGAAAAGCCTATCTCTTTTGGCAGACCACAGACACAATCAAGGAGCCAGTTTGCATAAAGCTAACATTAGCCTGTGTGAATAACTCCCTCTTTCCCTATGGCATTACTCCTGCATCAGTCTACCCTATTTGCGTTAATATTTGAGGCACCACTAATCAACCAAGCCAGTTTTCCAGCAGACTTGATTCTCTTTCTTGCATGTTGTTCAAGATGAACGGTGATAGGGAATTTGCACGGTTAAGTTCCAGCCTTTGCAGCTTTGCACTTTTTGCACAGTCTTAGATACCTCATCTGGGTTACCAGCACTTGTGTCAGGGGTGGAAAGGGTTTTGCACGCAAAAGCTTTGTGACTGCTTGGCTCTACTTCTAAAACCTTCTATGTGGTTGTGCTTCTAAAAAAGCAGTGATCCATGCACAGAAATATCCATGTTTATAGTTTGGTCTGCATGACATCGTGTGAAGACTTTAAGCACAGATGCCCATTGGGCATCCTGATTTCACATCTTGCACCATCTCTTCACAAATACAGCTTTTCAGCTCTAGACACACTGATGAGCATTTGGTGGCAAGGAGCATGCATTCAAAATTAACAAAGAAAGGACATCAGAACTATTAATCTGGCAATTATTTTATTAGTTTTCCTTCTTTCTTCTGACGCAGTCAGTTTGTCAGCATTTACTGGTGTCAGATTGTATCTTCTTTTTTTAAACATTGTCTGTAAACCAGTGTACCAACTATGTCATAAAATATGATTTCATAGAGTACCCATCAGTCTTTTGCACACCTCACTAAGCCCAATCTGCTGGGGTAACAGTTTAAAATAAAGACTGGAATTAAAGGTTGGAGAAACAAGTAACATTCTTTTCTCCTCTAGTAAGTAATGAAAAAAATGAAAAGCAGCTAGCACAGCCCAGTGGCAGTGTGGCAGTCTAGGGAGGGAGAAATTTCTTGGCCAGGAGTGTGATCAGTGAAACAGAAGAAAAACTCCCGAGCAGTAATCACTGTGCTTTTTACCACTGACTCACTCATCTTTAGGCAAATCAATACATTCTTGCTTATCCATCTGTATAAACATCAATCCTCTGTACCCCTAGAGAACTTACTCTTTCGCTGCCTTGGAATCCTTGGGTGTGCACTTATATATAACTGTGGATGGTTCTGCCTCTCTGCAACATGTTCTGTGCTCTACATAACTCCAGTTTTCCTACTTACATGATAAAAATACTTTTTTTCTTTCCACCAGAGCTGGACAGTTCACTGGATTGGGGATAAAGAAATGTACTCCTTATCACCAGGTCTGGTACTGATCTCTGTAGTACTGAGCAATTCCATTCAGTTTTCTGTAGATGGCTCATCGACCCCTTCTCTGTCTCTGTGATTTGTTTTAATGGTACTCTCCAAGGGGTCTCCAATTTATTACACAAAGTGCTTGTCAAGAGTAGTTTCACTTGGAGCCATAGACTTTAATGATAAACAGTACTAACTTATTTTAAATGTAAAGCTGTACATGTATGCATAATTCTGACACTTTGCCCCAAATTCTGCTAAAATAAGCCTTTTCTGTTCTCATTCTAACACAATACACTTTTTAAAGAAAAGTACTTTTATTTAATGCAGTTATCTAAACGGTTATGAACCTACCTAGCAAATTTACAGCACAACAGAAAGCAAGTGCAGGACGCTCTCTTACTTTTTACAAAGAGAGTATTTTTTAACAGAGAAGGGAATTAACCTTGAGGACAACATATTAAGAGGATAGCAAATTTATCATCCCTTGGACTTGAGATTGGATGTCTTTCCAAATGATATAATCAAGTTCAACCATCAGTTGTCGGCCTGAATAATTCTCTCTACTGCTTGAGTTAGTGGTAAAGATTCTATAGCATCTGTTAGTGGGAGAATGGATTGATGATATTTAGTGGTTCCTTCTGGCTTTCAAATATACACATTCCTTTAAATATCTGCTGGTAAAAATGTGTTTCCTGCAACATTTTAGAGTGAGTTGAGTGCACTGGAAACATCATGCTAATACAGTTGCTTGCAAACTGCCATAAAATCAGAACTCCAGCTGATGTGACTCTCATCTGAGAATGTGTGAGGAGCTACTGAGGAAGAAGCCATCTAAATATGGTCATTCACAGTTGAATAATATTTAAATAATGTCCCTGTGAACAAAAAGTGTAATGACTGAAACTCTGTAGAAGACTAGAATTTCTTTAAATAGAGTTGTAGTGGTAGTAAAGTACAATTTATTGCTGATAAACTTATTAATTATAAATGAAGAGGGATAAAAACAAAGGCTTGCCTGCACTTATTTCAAATTATGCCTTGCATCTTCATAAAGAGTCGTCTTTATCCAGTTTTACTCACGTTTATATTTAAAGTTGAACTGTGTTTTTGAAAGGTGGTCTTTGACGAAATTAAGACAATTGAAAAAAAAAGAAAAGATACAGAAGGTGAGGAAAAAGTTATATCTAAAATTGTTTATATGATTGCCCAGTACAAAATCTATCCTTTAGGTGCACTGGTGTTTTGGAGAAATCTGTGTGGGAGTGAATTCTTTTTGAAGGAGTAAAGGTGAAACATCAAGAACAGGGTTCATTTTAATAATCTCACTGAAGCACCAGAAGTGTAAAAGACAAGTCAGCATATGTAAAGAAACACGTCATATAGATACTGAATGAGATAACATCATGGGCACTCTGGGCCCATCATATCTACAGCTGGATGAAGCTGAATCTGAATCTGCAAGGAACTCCACATGTGACAGAAAGCTTTGGCTGGTAAAATCAATCTCTTGAGAACAGAATGGGGGATTGTAGCATAATGATTCTTCCAACAGCACTGTATCAGCATCGGTGGAAGATTCATGGAAGTTGGTATGTGTAATTGTATTGGGTTTGCTACCTAATTAATTGTGTTAGGTTTGCCACGAGCCGTTTGCTCGTGTGTCTCCTGTGACCACCTGAGAGGGAGTGATAGAGTGGCTTTGGTGGGTGTCTGGCATCCAGCCAGGATCAACCCACCACAGTAACCTTGCTTTCAAGTGTTATATGAGGAAATGCTTGTCGATGTGAGTGTAACTTTCCCATATGGTGAGTTTGATGAGAATGCAGGTAGAAGTTATCCGCTGCTTCTGGAGAGCCTAGGGCTTGTTGAAATTGGTGAGGAAAGGGGACTGGACTCTTTAGGACAAATTTGTATTTACTAGCAACATCTGCTGGATGCCATGCTTTCTTACCTGTCAGTGTCTTTGGAAATCTTATTGGGGAACTGATATTTTGTCTTATCCAAAGTTTCCAACCATAGCTACCTTGCTTCAGAGGAAAGTACAAAACTCTTGGATTGCTGTGCTGCTTTGTGGTTGAAACCCAAAACTATTAGACATAATAGATGAAAATAATTTCCTCCATTTTGAATAGTAGAATCTTTTACTGAAGCATCTACTGTGGGGAAAGCTTGGCCTTGCATTTAAGTGTGTTTATTATTTCCTTGTCTTTATAATAGTTACTGAAAGCCCCAACAATATTTGTTATGTAAACACATGCTACGACAGATGATGTCTACTCTAAAGAGCTTAGAAATCTGAGTAAAGGGAAGAAGGGTAGGAAGTGCAGTGCTTGGTGAACTGGTGAAGAATAAAATGGGTGTGGTCAAATCATCAAAAGAGCCAGAGGTCTTTTGCAGCAGCGAACCATCACACAGGTAGATTATGAAAGGTGAGTGTTTGTTCTGAGCAATAAGAAGGGCAAAGGGTCAGGAAAGATAGGTGAAAGAACATATGCAGAGCTATCTAAAAGTTGGAGAGTTTTGTGAAGCTAAGGTCTGGGGAGCTTTCTGCTTGGGAGAGGTTTTCTAGGGCTCAAGTACAGAAAACTGTAGAATTCTTTTTCCTCTTTCCTAGTGCATACTTTCCTGTCAAGAGGTGATGTTGCATTCTAGATTAGCTGTGTCAAGTGAAATTCCAGTTATTCTTCATGGAACATTTTGGAAAAACTATTTTTTCCTCTCTATTTTTTCTGGTATTCAGCTATTATTCTGTAGTGCAAACCGTCTAACTGAAGTAAATACATCAAATGGGTTAGACTGATTTCTAAGTAAAGTTAACTAGTTAACTTCCACTAAGAATTTATAAATACAGCTTTTTCCTCTTTATCAAATGTTTTACTTTTTAAACTACAAACATCTCTAAACTATTTTACTTCTCTTCTGCACTGTATTTGGATTATAGGAATATTGTCCTTAGTTTACAAACCTCTTTTGTTTTAAAAAAATATCTGTATAATAAGATTATTTTGATCGTCTCAAATTAAAAAGAGTCCAAAATGCAAAAAATTACACATCTAAAATTAATGCTGGAAAGATAAGGAAATTAGAAGGGAAAGAGAAGATGTCCTGACAAATGTGTCCTGATGGTGCCTACATGTACCAAAGCGTTTTAAGGTGATACTGACTGTATAACTGTGAAATACATGAGCAGCTCTTATGCTTCTTACACAGACTGGGAAACGACAGAAAGGATGGGCAGCGCACAGGTATAGTTTGGTACAGCAAAGGAAAAAAGGTCAGTTTTCTGATGTCTATCCCTGCTTCAGAAGGAGTAGTGTCACGTGAGGAGGCTCTTTCTATAGCTGGGGATTTTCTTGCAGTTCAGACAGATTATTTGAATCCTTGCTCAGCCTCAGAAGATATTTGTAACCTTGACACAACCTTTCTTTTTCCATTGCATTTAAAAGAGATAGGTGATAGTTTTCTACTTTGCAGAATGTTAGGATTTTAAAGAGCAAAACTAGACTGTTAATAATTGTTAAGCACTGGGGTATTAAACGTACAAATAAATCTACAACAGAAGTGGAAGAAAGAATTATTCCCTGATGAACATGGGTGAAATCTGAGAGATCAATACAAGATTTGTACTTCATAACCATTCTGTCTCAAGGAAAACAGAAATGTCAGATCATTCCTCAGCCCTCAGATGAAAGCTTACATTAAAATCGTAATAGGTTTCTTTTCTATGTGTGGTTGAAAAAGAAGTGTAGAAAAGAGCATTGTCTAGGTTCAGCCTAATAATGAAAATTGTCATCAGAGAGCAGTGCTTGCCAAAGAAAATAAAATGGCATCTTTGAAGGGACTGCATGCATGCGTCTGCCACAAGAAGTCCCAGGAGAGAGGGCTTTTGTAACAACAGCAACAAGATACGACGCTGAGTTTAAAGAATAACCATACAAGCGCTATAATTGCCAAGTGCAGAAGCATAATCCCAGGTGTATAGTAACTGACACTTGACAAAGCCCTAGCCTCCAAATTTTTATTTTTCTTTGGTCCAGCTGAATAAACTCAGTGTAGAGTGAATGATTCTTAGAATACAACTTCTGAAAAAATCCTGCAACGGAGTTTGGTTTTTTCCTTTCTGCTGGCGCATAAGGTGGGGGATTCCCCTTTGCTAAAGATGCACTAGAGCTGCTTGTGCTGCTGAGGGTCAGTAAAGGTTGACATTGGTGCTGAGATAGTGGCAAAAGAGGAAAAGCCTTCTAAAGCCTTGCTATTGAAGTGTCTCATCAAAGACAATGAGATCTTTGGGCATGGGTTACCGGGAGCTGAAATTACCCTTTGAGAGATGTTACCTTTTCTCACACACTTGTCTCAAGCTCACTGGGTCTTGGCTTCTAATTTGAGAGGCAAATCCCGACTATATTGCCATATCCGCTTCCCCACTGTGAAACAAGCATATGAAGTGTTGCACTTCTTCATTTTTTTGGCTGAATTGTGTGTGTCATTGAGGGCACACACTATAAGAAGGGCTTTTAGAAGCCTGTTGAGGGCTCCTTGGGTGTTGTGCAGAATCACAGTCTTTGTGCTGCTGGGGCAGTCGTTGAATGCACCAGGTGAACAGCCCCACACCAGAGTGGTGTGTAAAGAACCACAGGGAAGCTGTGCCACTGGGTCCATTAAAGAATCTGGCACTGCCATGGAACTTCGGCCAGGAAGACAGATGCCACATGAGCACCTACAAAGCTTTTGCAGGATCTATTCAATTCATTCTGGATAGTTTTACTATGACCAGCAAATTCAGAGAAGGGATAATGTGAAGGTCGTGATCACGGAAAGCAGTGAGGGAGTAAGGCAAGAGATACAACAGAGGGCAAACAATATTTACTGTGGTGGTTTCAGCCATCTGATGTCAGTGTTCCTGGAAAGCTTACCTCCTTGATACCCCTGGCGTGGAGACAGAGGTGTTTGCTGCACTGTTTGGATTGCTCCCTGTTCTTAAAGAAAGGATGATCTGAACTCTATTAAATTACTGTGTGTTAAAGACACATTACTTGGCATGGAAGAAACTGCTGTGAAAGAGAGAGTAGTGATGCTGGAGAGATGGATTGACAGTAGCTTTAATTTTTGCTGAACTTACAAAAGCAGGTCTAGAAATTAATTTTGAATGTGGAGGGGAAAAATTGACTCCTGTGATTGTGACAGGATTAAGTGACCTCAAAGAGCTTTGCAAATGTCATTGTTGAAAGTTCTCAAAGATTTTATTTAATTCTCAAGAACTAAAGTTTTTCTTTGTTATATCTAGGGTCTTCTTAATGTGAAATAAAAATGGATCTAGAATCTTCACTTAGGGAGAAATAACAGACTTACCTCTGAAGTTCTAAAAGCAGATGCTTTTCTATCCACAAAGCGACTTTTTTACCGTTTCTCTATTTGTTTTTCTCCTTTGTTGTCCTCTATCCCTTCACCTTCTTTGCTCTTTTTTTCTTTGACTGTGTTTAAGAGAAGGATAGATTAGGAGAAGAATTTTTCGCTTTTGTCTTTTGAAAAAGTCCACTTGTTTACCAAAAAGCTGTTGTTAATTTCTCCATGTCCTTCCGATGTTTTACAGCCGGGACATGGAGGGATATAGGGGTTTGCTTTGGGAAAGTAGTATAAAAGAAATCCATAAATACATCACAGTCTCATCATTCTTAAAACACATTCAAATCATCTTTCTGATCAACCCAAAGCTTTAAAATTAACTTCTCTCACAGAATCACAGAACTCTCCTTCTCAGTCATTCTCACAGGCATCCAGCTTTCTCTTCCCTGCCAAACCACTGCCACTGCTTGTTCCAAAAAAAATTGTCAGTGTTTGCACATAAGGATTCAGGTGGATTGCATTTTCTGCAGTTCCCTAAAGTGGTGTGTTGAAATGGCAGAACACAGTTCAAAAAAGGGATACAACATCTTCCTTGACAGAAAAGAGAGCTGACCTGGTCTATCAAGGAAGAGAAGGAGGGCAAATAGGATGAATCTGCTGACGACCTCTCAGTTCTTTCATATGAGAAATTTAAAGTTTAAAAAAGCAAAAGAAAGAGACAACCCAAGCCATCCTTCCCTCTGCTATCCTTCTGAGAATTACCTGATGGCAGCATTTACAAAGAGCAGCTGTTTGCAAGAGCTCTGTAGCAGTAACATTTGTATCTCATTGCACAAAGACACCTCAAAGTGTTTATAATACCTGTAATGTGCCTTTTTGCTGACCTTTCTCAGTCTGCTTTGGTATTTATCATGGAAAGATTTTCTGAAATGATTGATACGTTTGGATATTGTTTGTGTAACCAGCCTGGGAGAAGTTGTCACGTTGTTTGCAGAAGGACAGGAGCAAATTTAGAATCAGCAGTTTCCACAGTACACGTAACTTGTGCTTTTTAAACTCACTCAGTCCTGCAAGAGAAGTCCGGACTAGTTAAAGCACTTTTTTGGTGCCAGATGGAACAAGTTCTCTAGGGAGAACCAAACAGCTAGACGATGAGTTTTCAGTCATGGCAAGTTGTTAGGTGCACCCATACAGTGACCCCTCAGGTTATGCCAGTTGTGTCCCATGCCCCATAGCTCAGCATTGCCTCTGATAATAAAAGGTAACACCGACACTTTTCAGCTGCCCCAGGTGTGTCCCTTTGAGTCTGAAGGAAGTAAAAACCTGAGTCACTGTCTCAGAAGTGATACAGAAGTTTCTTTGGGTTAATTTTGCCATTACCTTTGTGTTTCACTGTGTGTTTTTTGTCCCCAGTTATTCAGTTCAGTGGAGTTTGGCAGAAGATGGCTGCTTCTTCATGAGGGGGTTGCACCAAACAGGTTCTACTGGTAAGAGCAAAAATCTCCTCTTTATTTCCTAGGCAGAACTTCCCCATCCATATAGAGGTGTTGAAATAGGTGCTTGAAGGCAACATGGCTGAATGCAATTTGCCCTGCTGATTCGTTGAGGTTTAGAACTGATGTGAAAAGAGAATTAGTCCTTGTTATGTGATTATAAAGCAATTGTAAAAGGGGTTCTTTGATCTAAAGGATATGCACAACGGAAATATGCTGAATAAGTCAGAGTTGGTTTGGGAGGAGAGAGTTCTTCAATTTTCTGTGAACATTCTGAATTCAAACACAACACTGTTCGAGTTTGTTTGCTTTTGCACCAAAAACAATGACGAGAGATCAGTCTGGTTCTGCACCAGGAAGGGCAGAAGACTGACGTTTGGAAGGCTTTCAGAGTAACAGGGGACATCCCCCAGTGCTGGTGCTATGCTTTGTACTGCTGTTAGACCACTTTGGTCCTTGAAAATAAGCACATCACTGAGCTAGGCATATGCAGTTGTTAATTATGAGCTTAAATCACCGAAATATTGTTTCTAAGCAGCAGTACAAGACTGCCGGTGAAATTTCAAGCTGTACAGATCAGCCGACATTCCTCTTGCCAAATCTTTGAATGTCAGTTCTTTACAGCAATGGGAATATGTTTGCGAGTTTGATGCCAGAGTTACCCTAAAGAAGTATCGTAGCTCCTTGTCCCTGATGCAAGCTTAATTCTTTGTTTAACTCTTAAATTACCTTATATGATTTTTATCTAAAGTAACTTAGAACCATAGCCTTACAAGGTTATGTCAGAATCTGAGCGTCTCGCCATGTTTGGTATGCGGGGTGTCTATGATGGATGACTTGACTTCAGATTCAGATGCTTGCCGTGGCCACAATCACTGAAAAATAACCCCTGGATTTAGGTCCAAACTTTATGTTGCAGTTTGTCACTACTAGCAAATTTCTTTGTATTTTGAGTCTCGTGTCCTTCAGTTTTAGACATCACAGATTTGCTCTGAGTCTGATGTACTGATTCACTTGTCACGACTCTGACTGCAGGCTGATACGTTGGCATTTGCTTTCCATAGCAGTGATTTCCATACACAGTATAAAACTCTATAACCACGCTTGCAGAAAAGCACTGATCTGAAACACCCCCGTGGTATCACGCAGTAGCAATTACTGTAACTTCGACTTACGTGGAAAAGCAACCTGAGGAAAGGGAGGAGACACTGGACTGTTTCCCTGCAAATATGGCTACCATAGTCTAAATCAAAGATAGGTTAATGTTTTTGTATTTTGGGTTACTTCTCCTTTTGCTTACACCACTGTAAAATCTGCAGGACTTCTTATCAGCTCTCTGTGAAGAGTCCAACTGTGAGCAGAAGTTGGTTCATGTACTCTGAATCTGGCCTTTAAAAAAAGAAGCTTTTGATAAAACAGTCTTCCTGAAATCAGGAGGAGCTGAATGATTAAAAAGAAACCCCCTGTGGTGGCTTCTAAGCTATGTTGTGCCAAAGCCACAGGTTTTGAACGTATCGAGATTCAGGAGTGGTTCAGTCAAATATTTTCTTTTAATTTATGAAAGAAGTAAGAGCTCTAGGTCAAATTTACCTCCAAAGTTGAATTTTTATTTGGTCTGCAGAGGATATGCCAGAGATTTTGTTTCCTGCTCCTGCTTTTTAATCCTTTCTCAGAACATGTGCTAGCTGAAGCTTTTGCAAACTAACTTTCATTTTTAACTTATACTTGTTTTTATATTAGCACCTGTATGGACAGGCACATATGTAGTTATATCACTACGATTTCTTTCCTACAGAATCCCTGACAGGGTTTCAAAATGTCGGATGCCAAAGCAGACCCCCACACATTTCTTGTCTTTTTCTTAGCCAATAAAGCAGAAAGTCCTAGAAACCTGGGGACCAGATTTTTGAGACTTTTGAAAAAAACTTTACTCATGAAAGAGGGTCAAAGAGCTGGGAAGAATGTCCCTGTTCCTGGATCCATGTGTCCTGTACTGTACTCCAAACCTTTTGAAGTTTCCTACCACTAGTCGCAGTAGTGGTTTCTTGTGAATTGAGCTGATAGGTGCCTGCAATAGGAATAATGATGAAAATGATCATTTTCCCTTTCCATTGAGCTCAAACTTTGAGGGCCCCTTAGAACCTGACAAATAAGAGAACTCAGGTTTGGAGCTTCAAAGGCAAAGAGTAAGATGAAAAGATGTACCAACCACCCATCTAATTCCCTTCAGCCATAAACAAAACATGAAACTGCAAGCCTGTACTTTCACCTTGAACAAAACGTCCCTTGCATAACACACATCAGTGTTAGCCAGACTGTAAAGTAAAAATAGTACAACTTGTGGAGGCAGTGCTGCATCTCACTCTGGTTTGTGTATCATGACCATCGTCCCCTTGGATAAAAAACACTGTTAGCTGCAACTATGTGGCTGCTGTCCTCAAAACCACCCATAGCAGAAAATAGAGCTGTGCATGTGTAACTGGGAACATATATGCCACTGGGCTTTTCTGTGTATTTCCATCTGTGTGGAGCAAAGTACCTGAGGACAAAACAGGCACTGAATCAGCCCTTTGCACTCAGACTGTGGCCACTGCTGACTCACTGTGCAATAAAAGCAAAAGAGAGTTCCCTTTTGCATGAGAGGGTGCAGATATATGGTTGAAATCCAGATGTCTACAGCAGCTTCTCTGTAGCCACTGCTAATGTTCAAGTTGGGTAGGTTACCGTGTTCTGGCAGGGGGATTGGACTGGATGGTTCTTCCAGATCCCTTCCAATCCCTGATGATCTGTGATTTTGTGTGATTCTGCGAGAGTTGCCCAGTGCCCTGTGGTTTATTTGGATTTAAAAAAGGAATAATTATTACACATTTTGGCTTGGAAATATGCAGTCTCATTAACCTGAAGAGTCAGAAGGCTTGAGTTTCAGTTATTCTTAAGAGCACAAATGAATAGTGAAGGAAAGTGTCCTTAAGTCACGTGTTTTCAAGGAAAGCAGCTGTGGGAATACTGTCCTGTTCCTAGTTCTTTCTCTGAATCAAGTGGTTTTGAAGGGATCAAGGAGGACACAGATATGCTGGGCAGACATTGAGGGCTATAATATCCCTGGATGTGTTTAAAAGTCATGTCTCTGGGGTGCTGGAGAACATGAAGAACATGGAAGAATTAAGCTAATGGTTGGACTTGATGGTCTTTTTCAACGTAAATTATTCTATGATCTCTGGAGAATGAGGGCTATATTCTGATATCTAAGGAAGGTGGAGAGGTTGCTTTGATACAGACTGCTTCCTTGACTGTCTAAACTGGGACTTTTCAGGAAAATGCTGGGACAGATCAGAAAAGACACACAATGCAAAGCCTTTGGCCTCCTTGATGCCCTATTTACCTAATGCTGCTGCTTTTAACAGGGAAATAACATCTGGAAGATTTCAAAGACTTATAAACAGCCTTGAATGGTTGATGAAAGCGAAGATGCATTTTTCTGACTGTTCACTGATCTTTTAATTGCCATTTTATTCTGTTATGCATGCTTGTAAATGGTTTGCTGGTCACTCTGAATCTTGTGAAGAAACACTACTGAGCTTGCTAGATGAAACCTTTTCATCTTGAGAAGGCTCTGCCTGCAAATTCAGCCAGAGAAATTGTAGTGGTTTTTACACCTGTGTTTTATGTTTCCAAGACAATTTTCTTTTTTCTTCACTTACTTTTGGCTGCTGTGTGAAACATACCCTCCTTCTACCACCCCAGAGAAATGTAAACACCTGAAGAAAAACTTTAAAGCAATCTGCTGATGCCTATTGCATAGCCCTGAGAAAACACTGCTTAGAGACAACTCAGCCCCTTGTAGCTCCTATGTATTTTGTATTCTTATATGCTATGTTTCATTAAGAGGAGTTATTAACATGAAAATAGAATCTTTGTTTATTTAGAGCTTCTCAGTTCTCTCTTCTCATTCTTCCACCTGCAGCTTTAAGTGATGCCCTGACATCTGCTCTTGTGATGAAAGTGGCTGTAGTGTCACTCTGTGGAGGAAGATATCAGATGGGGGAAGAGTACATAAATAAACCTTTAAAATAAGACTGGCATTTTCTTATCTTAAAAAAAAAAAAAAAACCAAAAAAAACACAAAAGGGAGGAAAAAGGAATCTAATTTCTAACTCATTAAAAGGTTTTAAGATGCATTTGTACAAGTTTTGGTGATGGGCAAAACCGACACCTCTGATAATTGCTGTAATTTGCGTATTTTATCACATCTCTGTTTGCATTATCTAGGTATGTAACAGTGATGTACCGAGGAAAGCGTAATCCACTCAAATAGTCAACTGTATGTTATGTGGCTGATGGAAACTTAAAAGAGTCCACGTTGCATACTGCCCCAAGGCATGGCGGTTCTGCATCGTATCAACAATTTTCACGTATTTTATTATTTCTCTGGCAGAATCTCAAGGCTTTTCCTGCTAAATGTACTGTGACAGAAAAATGCATAAAATTTATCAAGGTTCTTAGTAATTCTAGAACTGTGCTCTATAGAAATACCCTAATTACTAGAAAGGAGTATTCTAAGCAATATCAGTTCAGCACGTTGATACAGAAACAGCAATACATGGAGTATTGCTGATAGCACAGTATGTACTAATGCAATTGGGGAAAGAGAATGCAGAAGATGAGAGCTGGAAGAGTCAGATTAATGCTTTATCTAAATACATCTGCGTTTATTTTTTATGATGCTTCATGATTTTCAGTGTACATTCCTATTGTGGAATATTGCTGGCAAAGACACTGTTTTGTAGAGAATACAAATGTCAATTTGGTGAATCAGTCATATTGGGAATTAGCATTTTTCTTGCCTTTATAAAGTGATCCAGTTGTCTAGTCAAGATTCGATAGTGGTACCTTATGACTCGCAAATCCAAACATACATGACCAGTAATTGCAAGTAAAACTGGCCAAAGTGTGTATAGTTCGGTATGGCCAAAATATATAAGCAGAAATACTGCAGTAACAGGTAGATTTTGATTCTGATCCTCGTGCTGTCAACCAGAAGTTATTTGCTTGACAGTCAAGATACCTCAATTGAAGCAAGTTCTATTAAAAAAAAAAAATGTTAAAAAGCTCATTAAAATGTCTGTTAGGGTCTCTTTTGGTCAAAATGAGGCATTTTCTGAAAAGTCTCTCAGCTAATTCTAGTCATAAGCTGACCTTGAAAAACTTAGGGGGAGAAATAAATCCAAATAATGCAAGTGTCTTAAAAACTAGAATAAGATTAACAATAGTAAAGCCCAACAGGTGTAACAGACTGATTAGAAGTGAAAATGTTTCATAGTGTATCTCATTTCCAGTATGGTGTTGTGTCCATTATGCTAATTGTTCCTTGAAGAAATTACAGGAGATATGTTGGTTTGGTCAGAGGTGTTGCCATGTCTCCACTCTGTCTTGTTTTTTTCCTGCGTATGAGATGGAGAAGCCAATGGATTCAAGTGCTGTGAAAAGCTGTCAACCAACCTTTCCTCTCAAACAGTGCAAAGATATGCACACAAACTGAAAGAGAGAAAAAATAAACTGGTAAGCAGCTGGGAGGACAGATGAGTAGATAGGGCTGTATTTGTGTTTCTTTTATGAGCAATAACAAAGAAAGTTAATCTTCATAGCAGAATTACAGAGTATATATCTTTTCTGTTCCAGATGAGGCTAGAGTCTGTATTTTAAAAGCTCTGACTGTGTTCATTGGAGCAGCTGAAAGAGCTGAAAATCAAGGGGGGAAAAAGTGTCAAAGCCCTGTTAAAAACTTCATTATATTCAAGCAGTTGGAGGAAACCAGGCAAACTGTGCTTGTCAGATCTTGGCTTGGCAAGATTTGCACGCCCACCCAGGTGGGCCGAGGCATTTTAAATGGCATGACATCTGGGCTGTTTACAAACGATGCTGTGTTTTGCTGAACAAGACCTTTTAATCGCCACAGGGCAACTGCTGGAGGCTGCCGACAAAGATGCCAATCAAAGGGCATTCTGACAGCCAGTCCAGAAAATCATCTACTTGATTTAATGCACAAGCCACAGCTGATAATTTAAAGTGTATTAGGAATTTAAGTAAAAATGTATGCATTTCATAGTTTAAATATGGTATGCCAGAGGGACTCATAATAGTTTTCAAAAGATCTGAGTTAAGCAACTTATTTATGGGGAACAGCAGGATTTTGCTTGACTTCCATCTTTTTATTCTTTATGAATTGAACACCACACATTTGCTTCTAATTAAAGTTATGGCTTTGAGAGAAAGTCAGACTGAAGGCTTGAGCCTCTACAACACGCACTGCCATTAATTTGCTAATATTTTTAGGCAAAAAATATTGTGGCTGCCAGCCTAAAGGCACAGATGAGCTGCAGGCAAGCAGCATTGCCAGGGATGAGAGCAAAGAGCAAATCTGCATCCATGCCTTTCCTTGGCTCTTACCTTCCTGCTGCTGCTCCTAACAGTACTGATGGTGGGTAACACATGTTAGAGATCTTTGTCACCATTTAGTGCCCCTGGTAGTTATCATTTTGTCACCAGAAAGGTCAATGTTATGTCCTGCCTAGCCAGAATGCAAGGAAGTTCGCTCTCAGTTGGCAGCATTCACTAAAGATCCCACAGGCTTTTCAGTGGATTTAGTGAAAACCTCTGCTTACAATTCTCAAGACAGCTGGACCCTGAAATAGCTCTGTCTTTTTGGTACAAATGAAGGCTGAAATCTCTCAGATTTATCTTGAGAATTAGGAATTTATTCCTGTCTGGCTTCCAGAGATACAAACTTGCCAGATCCATGTGTGTCAGCAAGGACAGAAAAAAGACCTGCAGCAGCCTCTTTCTGTTTCTGCTAAAAGCTCATTTAAAACTCTGAATTTCTGATAAGTTTTAGTTCCTAAGAAGCTGAGATACAAAATATATACTCTCTGCCCTGGACAAGGCTGAGAGAACTGCCCAAAATCACACAGCACAGGCTTACAGCCCTCTTGTGCCCTGAGTCTATAATAGTCAGATCCCCCCTAGTCCCAGGAGTCTCTTGAGATTTCTTACTCATAATCAAAGCAAGGTTTTTCAGAGCAAAATGTAACTCCTTAGTCTCAAATCCTTAGTTTGACAGAGTTCTACAGTGTGAAAGAAAATGTGTTCTCAACCCTATTTGATTATTGTGAGGACTCTGAAAATAGAGGTAAAATAGTAATTTGAATGTTCTCCAAAGTAAGTCATAACTGAATAGAACTGGACCATTTACCTGAGTCTGGCTCATTCTTGGCCCTACAGTCTTGTCCTCCTCTTGTGAATAGGGAAAAGAGGTATAAATCTCTTGGGACTAATAAGCCTGGGTTTGATTGATGTGTAGCTTGGTGTGTTGGGATTTTTTTTTTCCCAGTTCAGCTGTTCTGTCTTAAAAAATCATCCAGAGATTCTTTATAAACTAGTACAGGCTCCCAAGTGCTTCAGCTGCTGTCCTGTCATCCACCTTCCCCCACTAAAGAGCTGCAGAAGTAGACAGGTGTCTAGCTACAAGGTGCAAAGTCTTGGTTGCAGGGTGCTGAGTAGCAGAAGCCTGCAGTGCTATATGCAGAGAAGTGGATTTCTCTGTATGCACCTCTAAAGGTCAGCCCTTGAGAGGGCAAGACTGTTGCATAGTAAAGTTAACTGTGAATTTGTCTAGATCTGTGTCAGGAAAGCTTCACTGATGTTTTCTGTTGTATATTAATGAGCAGCACACTGTGTTACCAGAGCTGACTTTTCACTGTTGCTGTAAATGACTCCCTGGCTTCCTCCAGAGCGTACTGACTGGGACACAGCACCCAGAGATGCCACAAACATGCGTCTTAATGCAGTGAGAAACTGTCATCCTATTAGACTGTACCAGCAAAGAAGCAGTAAATCAGATGGGTTTGGTCCTTTATATGAGACAACTGAGTTTAGAGGCTATAACTAGAGGGTACTTTCCTCCTCCTTTCCCTTCAAGCCCATATGATGTCTTAAGCTTCCCACAGTATATGAAAAAGGTATGTATTAGAGTCTGGATCTAATCCTGGTAATCAAATTTTATTGGATCAGTTTAGAACCTCATTTTTAAGACCTTGCTCCTACCCAGTGTAACCAGCAAGAGATAATTGCCTTCTCGAGAATTTACATCCATTTCTTTCAGTGTTTTAGCCACCCTTCCTCTCTAGATCTTCCCACAGAGAGCAGTGGTATTACTGCAGAAGGGAGTGAGGTTTGGTTTGCTACCACCCTCAGTGGTGGACATCATGGGGTGGACAGCTGTGGATAATCCTGCTCTAGACTTGTAAAACATGATGGTGAGAGTAGACGTGTATCCATATGTCCTGGAAGTCACACCACAACCCCCGCTTGCCTACTCATCTTTTTTAGTATTGGTGGCAACACGCTCCTGTTTTATTTCTCAGTGTTCTGAGGTGACACAAGTAGGAGAGGTTGAGCTGTACTCACAACACTACTATTTTCAATCAATTCAAGAGAAGAAGTGACAAACCGAGTAAAGCATGCTGCAGGATGGGTTTGGCACAGTGACTGACAGTTGAATTGCACAAAATTGTATCCTTTCATCTAACTGGCAATGTGGGAAAGAATATTGCAGAGACGTGGTATGGAAAATCTGATTGAATTATTGTCAGGGGAGATTTATTGGCCAGATACAAAGAAATGAAGTGTTGAATTATGCCTGTCTGGAATATGTCCCTTTGTTTCCAAAACATACCTGGAGAATGTGGTTAAGGGATGTTAAAAGCCAAAAGCAAACTTTGAAGTATGCTCCAGGAATAGTAGAATCTGTAAAATTTCACATTGTAAAGACTGAACTAAAGAAACCGCAAGAACTTCCTCTCACACTAAGCCCCTTGGAGCAGTTTCACTGACCTCTGTGAACAGAAATGAGATAGAGTATCTGCAAAGTCCTCATGGAGTCAATATAGTAGTAAAAGAAAAAGGAGCCTGGAGGATTCTCAGGCTGTTTTTGTCTCTGCCACGTAACTGTGTGATCTTGGTCAAATCAATGAGGTCCCTGTGATCTTGGCTAATCAGTGGAGTTTATCTATAAAGCTGAGAACAAAAGTTTTCCTCTGTCCTCGTTTCTAACTTGGTCTGCTGGTTTTGTGCTTTTCCGTAGGTCTTGAACAAATCAGTAGCATGCAGGGAAAGTTACTCAAAGGTTGGTTGTTAAATACTTTTGTACTTTGGACCAAAAGCTCCCAGTTCAGCACTACGTGTTACTATTTTTATGAATGGCAGTTAGCATGCAGGCTGTTGTAGAAGCATCAGTGGAACCAAAAATATGATGCTACTGATCATCTGCTGTTGTTTTCATTCTGTCCTTTAAAATAGAAACAAAATTTTGCCACACACAAAGTTGAAATAAGCTGTCGCTTTTAATGTGAACTGTCAAGGTGTGTCCCAGAGGCAGTGGGGGGAGCTGGTTTTGCTTTGGCAAGATTTCCAATAAGGGATTCACATGAGTGCTGAGGCTAAAGGAAGATAAATCCCCCAAGGCAAATTCTACCAATAATTGAATTACAAAGCCATTATCATGTGCTGAACAGAGCAACTTTATAGCTCTATTGTGACAGGACAAAGCTTGTTAGAATATTTATGGCCATAGGACAACTTTGGCATAAGGATTTCTGAGAGTGTGTTCTCTCTTCCACCTGTTGCAGCTAATTAGTCTTTCTGTGAACTGCAGTACCTGTGAGCTCATGCAGAGGCTGGGAAGGAGGAATGCTGAAGGTTAGCAGACATCTAAAAACAAGTAAAACTTTGAGCACAAAGTCATCTGCAGAATTCAACTAATGTCCAGAATCAGAATTGAGACAGGTTACAGGAAGGGGAAGGGGGCACAGAAGGAAATGAGCATTTTTAATGATGAGGGGTCAAACTGGATTTTCCAAGTGGTACGGCCCTTTTCTGTTCAGTTATTGCATTGCAGCCACTTCTTACTTATTCTGAGACTGTTGATAAGCTCAAAATGGCCACCTTAGTAGCATCATTAGTAGCTGTTACTTGTTATTTATCTTCTATCTTTGCATGAACAAATCATACCTGCTCTCCCCCAATGCTTTATTTCCTTTGGGGTGTGGGAAAGCTGCAAAACACCTCTGTCTCTGTATAAAGAATGAACGACACTCACACCGGTTCTGTCCATGAAAAGCACACAGTAGTATTTCTGTTCTTCTAGCCTTTCATTCCAGGGCATTTGCATCAAAGATTCTGTAAAATAACCACATTGCCTTTTCTTTCCTTAAAAGATCTTTGATCTAGGCTGCTGTGAGCAGTATGATACAAAGAATACATATGAAAATCTTGTGCGTGTAGTCCCAGATATACTGTGACTGTTTCTGAAGGCAAAGGTTGAAAATCGAAGACACTCAGTGCTGCTTTCCAGAATGCTCAAGCCTTTGAGATGGAGCCCTTGTTGTCTGGTTCTTTAAATTCTTTGTTTATGAAAGATGGTGGTTTGGAATTAACTATACGGAGTGGAAGCACTTGCTGTCTTCACTGCCTATTTGCAGTTCTGAGTGGTCTGACTGCCTTAAAAGCCTCATCTGTTCCCAGCACCCACAAACAATTGCTTTTGTATCTAGACCTGAAAAAAGATAGAAGAGGTGGAAACCCCAGGGTAACAGGGTCTCTATTGAATTTCCTTGGCTCAGAAGAGCTCACAGGCCAAGGAAGCCAAAGCTTTAGAAATGTTTCAGACAGAGATGGCGAGGGGTTGGTCACTACAGAAATATGCCAACTAACATTTGCTGTGCAATGGGCAGTGCCAAGCTACTTGTATTTAGTTCAGCCTAGTTCAAACCCGGAGGATGATTTGGAGTCTTTTCCCTGTGCTGTGAAATCTGCAATTGTGCAGTTACTGCACTGTAGCCAGTGATATTGATTTGTGAAGCTCTCAAGAGCAGATGACTACTTAGCAGGTTTGATGGTGATTAAAATCTTAGGAAGCAACTTTGTGATGTGTTGGTGGGGGTCCTGCAGTCTTCATAATGTCAGCATCATCTGCATGAAGGCAGTGGGATACTCCCCTTGGCCTTCTTTCCTAAAGGAGTTGTCAATTTTTTTTTAACTGTTCCTTTTCTTAAAACATCCGGCAGTTATACCAGAAAAACATAAAAAGCTAATCACAAAAATACAGTGGGCACCTGTATTCAGCAGAAAGGGTTGCAGGCATATCCCTGGCGGACTGAAACTTCAGGAAGTGTTACAGAAAGGCTGAGTTTAAAGGAAGAGAGAAGGGGCGTGCTGGTGTTTTACCGTAGAGTGAGCGCACAGACGGCGGCAAGCAGGGAAGTCTGTGGATCTGTGAGTGTCTGGTTTTTGAGAATGCATGCTGAAAGCGAAGAATAGAATTGAGAAATATGGGAAGGTACTGCTGGCATCGCTTACAAAAGCTGCTCAGAATAGGGCACGGCAAAGTTTTCAACTGTTCTTTATTTTTAGAGAGTTTTTCTGAGAGAAAGCAGTAACTGAGTGGATCCCAGAGTGTTGTTCATCTGTACACTGCTTTTTGCAGGGTGTTTGGTGATGGAGTGCAATGCATTTCACCATTAGCTTGTGACGTGCACGTTGGCCAGGTTGCATTAACCATGTGCATGAAAGACAGTGAGTGGATCTGGAAGTTATATGTACTCAGAAACACTGAGTTTGGGGTGTTGGTGTTATTTAGGATGTACGGCTTCTTGCATACTCTTACTGTGTATTTCAGAACGTCTCCTAGGCTTGTACGTGTTGTACAGTAAATAGTAAAGCTGAGATAAGCTACATAACACTTTACTCTCAGACAGAAGTTGGACTAGGACATTCTCTTTCCCTTTAACTTAAAATCCTTAGCTTGTCTATTATTCACTTGTTCAAGACAGACTGAGAGAGTTGGGGCTGTTCAGTCTGGAGAAGAGGAGGCTCCGAGGTGACCTTCTTGTGGCCTTCCAGTA
>JAOXOE010000632.1:19656651-19682302 GCA_028565055.1 Phoeniculus purpureus | reverse complement strand
TCCTGTGTGACTTGGTCTGGGTGATCCTGCTGTGGCAGGGGGATTGGACTAGATGATCTTTCGAGGTCCCTTCCAATGCCTAATGATTCTATGATTCTGTAAATGTAGGCAATAAACATATTGCAGGTCTGTTGTTATGTGGTCACATGTGGGTGTCTGTAGTGTAGGTGTTGAGAATCTTGTTTCACTCAAGAGAAACACCTCTTTGCTGGGATAAAGTTTGCTTTCTCATGAATCATACCTAACAATGTTCAGATCAACCGTGGTGCAAAACCGCTTGTTTCTCTTCACTGCCTGCAAAGAGAGATTACTGTTGTCAGCTTAGAGTTAATATCTATACTTTATAACTGAGTAAGAGGAATACTACTTTACATGGCTTTTCAAGTGGCATGGATGGATGCATAGAGAAATGTCACAGGCTACCACGAAACAAGGCAGCATGATACAGGAAAATGTGACATTAAAAAAAAAAATCTGTTCAGTAAGCGCTCAGCAGAATCCATGTAAGAGAACTCTGCTTGTAGATGTCAGCTGTGTATAGATAATAATGATGTGAGCAGATAAGCACTTGCAGTTTACCTGTTGTTCACAAGTGATTGTTCATGTTATCATCTAGTACAGTGGGCTGGACTATGAGCTTGTGCTGTTCCAATTACATTAAGCTTTTTGTACATCAAATCAGTGTAAATGTGTATTTTCTAAGGTAGGAAGAAGGATCTAGCAAATAGGAAGACCTGGATATCGTTCTTGCCTCTGCCTCAGATGTCCTGTTTGACTTTGTGAGCTCCCTTAGACACTTAGGGCCTTAGTATTCATCTCAGTTTGTCATCACTTTTCTAATTTGCAGGGGTTAGTATCTATCAAAAAGAATGAAGCCCTCAAGTAGATGAATAATGTTTATCGTCAGCCATCCTTGTTCTGTACGTCCTTGGGGCAACTGATGACTTAGTTCTACCTTGAGTTGAAGCTTCTGCAGTCTCAATACAAGCTGTCATAGTGTGAGACTGAGTAATATTTGGTTCACTACAGCTGTAGCCTTCCAACTTTCAGGGTTAGGTGGGTTCAGATAGTTATGTGCTGCTCATAAGCCTTAAATTTGATGTAAATGATGGCACATATTGTAAGTGTAAACAACAGTGACAGTCACGTCCCATCCATCAGTGGGATGTGTTGTTCTGAAATAGCTGTCTTTTCCTGAGAAGATGCAATAGAAGTTTTTGCTGGGGTCAGAATAGCACTATGAGGAGGAAACTTCCAAAACACCTGACTGGTCTCCCAGATCTCAGCTAGGGCAAAAAGTTCCTTGCTGGATGAACACCATTGTTGTGTGTTTCTGAAGGGACAAAGTGGTCAAATTTGTGGAATAGTTTCACTGGAGAGTTGACATCCCCGTGGGGCTGTGTGACGACAAGAGGAGGAATGCGCTGACAAAGCTGCACTGTGTCTTCTGCAGTAGCCCAGTTCCAGGTGTGCTTAAAGCCCACTTGAATAAACAAGAACAAAAATGAGAGATGCCAAATTACAAGCTTAGTCATTCTGTAGTTTTTTACAGCTGTTTGTTACTGACATCTGTCTGTCCTGAACTGAATTGTAACTAGCAGGCCTGGCATTTTGACCCTATGTCTGCTGATGATAACAGGTAGTAGAAAAATGCCCTAGGAAGGTACTCCCTGTCCACCCACTTGGTGCCAATTATCAGGAAGCAGAGGTTTTGAATGGGACTTGAATATTTAGGAGAAAAAGTCCTTGTCATAAATGTTATTATTCTGGCTCAGAGTCGTTTCTGAAACTTCCAGTCCCCAGCAAAGTGGAACAAAAATATCAAAACCTTTTCTAGCTAGAGAATTGTTGCAGTTTTTGTGAAGCAAAGCTAAGGATTAATCAGGGCACAAGAAGTCTTGTTATTGTTAACATTTTTATAATGTTTATTAGTTAATTTGCATGATGATTAAGACTAGAGCTGCCTCTAATAGCAGTCAGTGGGAACAGAATTAAGGTCTAAATCACTGTTTGAACCTCACTTTTGATTTCCTGAAAAATAATGAGGCTTTGAACAGAACATGAACAGAATAGCATCTAATTTGTCTATCACTGGAAATGAATGTTTCTCTACCCTCATCCATCTATTAACTTGGAGGTCAGGCAGCTCACAAGAAACTGGTTGTTTAACCCCTAGCCTTAATCTACGAGTATGACTTGGAGGGTAAGAGCAAGACCAGAAGCAAGGCTGATTGTTAGAGATGCTGATGAAGCTGCTGTACAGTGGGATTGGCACATACTTGCAGTTGTTACTGCCATAATTCAAACTGTCCAGCTGACCACTGACCATTTGGACTGTCCCAGGGAGTTGTCGAAGCCAGCATTGCCAGTCTAGAGGAACCTCACTAATGGAAGCAAAGCTTGAGTCCATAAACTCCTTATTTGTAGGGCTCAATGTCTTTATGTTGTTTCTTCTTAATTCAGAGTGAGGAAACAGTAATTTTCTGAGTGACTCTGACACTTCTCTTATTAATGAAACACTATTTTTAGTAGATCAGAAGTGATAAAATATCTTAGGATGAAATGGGGGTTTAAAATTACTTAATGAGGGAATGTTGATCATTAAGTGTGTCAGTTAAAGAAATGTGCATAAAATATCCAATATAAAGGAAGAGCTATAACTAGTATGCTGGCAAACACCACTAACCCATCAATTCATCTCTGCTATATACCACTCAGCACTGAAATGCTTCCTTCTGACCAAACTAGAAGACATCAAAATGTCAGGCACCAATGAGAACAGAAACAAGTCTCCAGGTAGAAAGAAGTAGAGAAGGTCAGAAGAAAACTTCCATAAGGACAATTATTTTAATTTTTTAAAATGGTAGAATTTCTTCCAGTTTTTCACATTTATTTTAGGGAAAACTCCAAAATGCTTTCAAAATTATCAGCTCTTAATTTTATCTGTCTAGATCCAGCTAAGCAGGGTCACCTGTGGAATTAATCTCAGACATTCATGGTATCTGTTGTTTTTAAGACCTTTGCATCAATCTGTCTTTCACAGGTCTATGATGGGATCTGGTAGAGAGCCTGACCTCGTGCACCTGGAGGCAAAGACAGTGGATGGTTGTAAGTACAACAGCTTTCAAATATTGTGGTATCATGGACTGCCCTCATGTAACCACACAATGTCATGTTGGAAATCTGACTCCTTTTTAGTGATTCACTCATTTATTGTGAGGGGTTTGACTGTTCCCAGGCAGGTCTGTCAGCAGAGAGGTCTTTCACAAGGTCAAAAGTTGGGATTAACAGGCAGTGAAAGGAGCTGAGAACACCGTAAAGAAGGACAGGTGCTAAGCAGTCGTTGGAGTCTGTCTATACAAGACTTTTCTGTCTTCCAGCATAATTTTTTTCATGGGAAAATGGGATTGGAGAGAAGTTTCTGGGTCATAGAGTCTAGCTACTGTTGCTTCACACAGTACTAATATTACCTTGTTCATAGCTTTACAGTTTTAATGGACCAGGGATACTCTGCCTTAGGTACTACCTTTGAAAGTTTTGAATTTTTTTCACTTTAGAAACCTTTCAGTGGCCAGCCTAAATGTATTCTTCACTGTTTTTGTTTGTCCTGTCATTGTCCTTTACTTTAATCAGCTCTTCTCACTCTCTGCTTTGCCTCTTGAGGTGCTTTTCTCCATTCCTGGTAGCCTCCTTTACCTGCAACTCCAAAATATTCTCCTAATTGGCTGTAAATTCTCTCAGGCACTCTAAGCCACCCACTAGCCTGTTCTCACACTGATGCTTCCTAGAGGTTTATCTTTGAGCTCCACTGCCTTTGCAGATCTTCCTCCATGGATTTCTTTTCCACTACACTGGATTGCCTCAAGCAGGCATCACACTGAAAGCCCGTAGCTCTCATCACTGTAATGCCGAATTATTTCCTCCGTAAACATCAGCTTTACTGCAACTTAACAAGTAGATTTTTGCCATTTGCAGTATGTCAGTGGTAGTGATGCAGTCAGTTCGTTCCTTTAAAGACGGATAAAGTTCTCCCTTGAATTGTGCTCTCTAATGCAGTGGTGCTACTTAAAATGTGTGTTTTGTCATCAAAGACCTAAAAACTGCCTGAAAAGGTAACTGTAAGGTAATCAGTTTTTAACTTGCTGAAATTTAGCATGAAAGAGAATATTTTGGTAGATGAATTTTGAAAAGAAGTAGTTGCGATAGAAACCATTAAGATTTAAAGGTCTTTCCGTTTCAAGATATGCTACATTAATAACATTGAAAGAATGAATTATCTCTATTTCTTATCATTTGTGGTCTCCAACTATTATTTCTCCTTTCAATTTCACTCATCTGAACATGGCAGCAAGTCTGGGAACGTGAAGCTTTCTATTTCTTGAGATGTGCTAAATGAGAATGGAGTATTCTAACAGGCCACTGCCTAATTCAGCACAAAATATAACTGTTAGAAGGCATTAAGGATTTGAAGCCATTGAGATACCACTGATGTTTAAGGAGCTATATTCTGGTGATGCTTTTGTAAATCAGCTCACAGTGGGCAGAGAAAGTGCAATGCTCCAAATGCCTTGAATGGTCTTGATCAAGTTCTTAGTCTGTAATAAGAACATTTTGCGCAGCTGCAGCACATTTCTGCAAGGACTTACTTAGTACTTAACAAATGAGTAAGCTTTATGACTGCTTTTAAGGTGGAAGCCAAAAACCAGATAGATGAAACGAGCCTCCCTGAGGCTTCAGACATATTAGTATAGAATTGTGGAGTAATAAATTACTCATCAGCAGAGCCCTAGAGATTGATTCTGTCCACTTACAGTGGCTTAGTCGTGAGGCAGCAAAACTTCAGTAGTTCTGTTTATGCAATGGCAGAACAAGAATATAAATATAAAACCTTCAGCCACTGGTGACCTCTCTTGCAAACAAGAATTTAGATGAAAGTTCTGCTCATGAGGCGGGAGGGTCCGGTCCCCAGTTTAGCTCATTGGCAATATAAGAAAATATGTTGGATTTTGTGTCGGTGCATGCTCTGTTTTACCCGTTGATCTTGGGAGCATTGGTCCCTGGCAGAGGACTACAGTGGGGAGCTGGAAGCAGTAACCTTGGAACATGTCACAGTGGTTTTTGCCACAAGACATTTGGTAGCACTGCAGGCCACAGGACTTTGAGACGGAGAGAGGCTAAAAGTGTGCACATGGTCCATTACTGTAGTTACCATGACAGTAAATTTACAGTTTACTCAGTAAATTTAAGTCTCTTAGCAGCTAGAGTATTTTTTTCTAAGTACTACATCAATCTCCTTTTCCTGCATGAAGTAACCATGATGCTCTGATGGATGAACAAACCTTTTCTCCCTGGAATGAAGCAGGTGTGTGCTGAAGTGAGAAAGAGACGCTTTTTTCAAGCTGAGAGTAATTTGCAAATAATTTATCTTGAGGGTTTTTCTGTCATTTTTTTGATATTCTTGCATTTACTTATTTATACTTGGTTTGGAATATCACTTTTGAGAGTTAACCGAGTGTAGAAATTTCATTAAGGGATTAAATTTGAGAAGGTAAACTTGCCAAAACAAGACAGCGAGGAAGAAGGAAATAAAGGGGAGTGGCAGGGAAACAACCACACAAACTGTATAATAAAATAAAAGGTCCTGAAGTGGAAATACAAGGGCTAAGCCAAAACCTTCTGAAGCTGAATTGTACAAGTGCAGCTTTATGTGAGAAGTGAAAATGTCAGCAGAGCGTTAGCCCATCTGCTGGCAGGGTTATTTGAGTGCATCTATCAGCAATAGCCTTAGTATTGGGCTTTCCCTGCTAGAATGCCCATAACTCTCTCTCTCTGCTCTGTGGTTATGGTCTGTCTGTGTGTTTTATTTATTGTGTTTATATACATAATGTAAAAGGTTTACAAGGACCAAAATAGGAGTCTCCTAGCAGGCATAAATCAGTATAACATCAGTGACATGTTGATTTACACCTGCTGAGGATCTGGCTAGCAATGTTGTACCTGAGCACATGTTCTCCCCACTTCTTTTTCTTTCCCTTGGGATCCAGAAAAATCTGGACTCTTTGAACACACCATGTCTCATGAAATTAAGGTGCAGATAGTGATAAACAGAGTACGGTCTGTGCAATTTAATTATAGAGACAGATTTTCAGGGCTAATCATTGCCATTTACGTTTTTAATCCTCTTGTGCAAATTTTGGAGACCACCAGGCAAATATTCATCGTGTCAAATGTGATGGTTTTGGTTAATTTTTTTTTAAAGACTTCAGGCCCAATCCAGGTCAAGCTGGAACTGAGAGCACAGTGGAAAAACTGATTTTCTGTGGTTGGAAGAAGTTCATATGAACCTTATCTCACATTTCCATTTGTACACTTGGGTGTCCCTGGTGTTCCACTTTGATTTTGGAATAGGATCAAAGGCAAGCCGGCAAAGTCAGCAGGAACTGTGATTTTTTTTTTTGCCTGGTTTCAGGTCAGCACCCCAGTAATACAATTAATCCCCTACAGTTCTTAACACATGATAAGCTTCTCTTTGTTACATTCACCACCACAGTCAGCAGGCAGGGTGACTGGTGGAAGTTAAGTCTAGGTTTGCTCAAAGGCAGCTGGAAGTGCTTTCAGAAGGTGTATAAACTTAATGACATGCAGGCTTTAGGTTAGTAAAGAATATTCAAGTCCTGAAAGATCCTTAATTAAGGGAATTGTCTGATTTGAACTAGACATGGTTATCACTGTAATGCCTAGTTTAAGCTAATTGACATTTTTATTCAGGTGATGCCTATTGAGGAATCCAGACTGCTGGTTAGAATTAGAAAGATGGACTTCTGCAAGGCATTTGGAGACTAACTAGGTACCTGCTGGCCCTTCAGGGAGTGGCAAAGCTGACTCATTTGATGGTTTCTATAGACACAAGTGAAGAAAACCAACCGTTAAATTTATGAGACATACATTCACTTATAGAGAGAGATGCAAATTGATTTTGAGAAAAGTTTTTAATTTAATTACTTTTTAAAGTGTGAATGAATGAAGCTAAGGGGTTTTCTAATGTGCTGGCAAAAATGTGAAACTCCTGATACCTCTATTTCCTTTGCTTTTCTTCTGATGTCCTGACTTACACAGTAATCGTCCTTATGGAAAGGTAATTTTGGTGCTGCTGTAGTTGCAGGTAAGGCCAAATTGTCACCTGGGGTCAGCAGGCATGCTCTGCTTGCTGATCAACAGGGGCTGAGCGTCTGACCAATGGTGTCTGAATCAGAGTTTTCTGGGACATTAATTGCTGTTTTCACAAAACACTGTGCTAGGAAAAACAAAATAATTACTGCTGTGGAAAGAACGAATAGGCAATCTAGGCTGACAGTCTTCTGCTAACATAGCGAGTGGTGAATTAAGTCCCATAGTGCCCTAAACCTATGCAGTGGGGGTTTTTTTTCCTGATTGTGATTAGTATTTTTTCCTGATCATGATTAGTATTTGTCCTGAAGAATAACATCTGTTGGTTTCTCTAATTATATCCTTTTGCCAGAAATGGCAGAGGATGTACTATCCTGTGTAAAGAAAGATTCCTGATTATGTCATGCAATGAAGAATAAGTAGCAGCAGGATAAAAACAGTTTTGTGAGTAGTTAGTAAATGGAATGGATTCATTTTGCTGGTCTTCATTACTGGTTAATTGTTTTACAGTTGCTGAGTCCTGGAGAGTTGCGAATTTATTTCTGTGTTATAAATATTTCACAAGTCAACATTCAGACCAGATGGAAATGGATAAAGAACAGTCATTTTGTGTGTTTCTCGAAAAAAAAAAAAGAGTAAAAATGAAAGTATGGAAGAATGTTTAATTTAGCTGTGAAGCTTTTTGGCATAGAATCATTATCATTGATTGGAAGGGACCTCAAAAGATCATCTAGTCAAATCCCCCTGCCACAGCAGGATCACCTAGATCAAATTGCGCAGGAACACATCCAGGCAAGTTTTAAACATCTCCAGAGAAGGAGACTCCACAACCCACCCTGGGCAGCCTGCTCCAGGGCTCTGTCACCCTCACAGTGAAGAAGTTCTATCTCATATTTGTGTGGAACCTCCTATGTTCCAGCTCACACCCATTGCCCCTTGTCCTGTCATTAGATGATACTGAGAAGAGCCTGGCTCCATCCTCCTGACACCCATCCTTCACACATTTATAAACATTAATAAGGTCACTGGTCACTGTTGGAGAGGGTTCACAGACCTGGCTCTTTCAGTGAGACATGTTACTGTCATGTTCTAACAGTTCATCCGTTACTATCATCCCTCAAAAGCAGAAAATATCCCTAATGTTTAAGCTTCTCAATAATGAACTGAGATACTCCATAGTGAATATGGAAGACAAACAAGTCATAGGTTATGTGGATGCTCTTTGCATAAATTTCTGATTTATTCTTAATGGGTTTACTAATAGAGAGGACACATTCCTCAATGGATTAAAGACAAGAAAAATGAAAAAGAGATACAAATTTGCAGTGACTACAGTGAATATTTTCTCTGAGTCTCAAAGATTTTCAAAATATGTACACATAAGTATAGATTAGAAAGCCGTGGGTTGGATATGTCATCTAAAATAACAAGAAGTATCCTGAAGAAAGTCTTTCTCCGCTTTAGGAAGGGATCTGAAACTCTCCTGTGTACTTTTGCAGAGTCTCACCAACCTCCAGAACCACCGACAACCTTCTATCTCCACCAACTGAGCCAAGAAATATTGCTAGGACAGGCTGGATTAGTTTCCCTTGAGAACTTAGCGTGAAGCTCAAGCTACACAGAAAAGACTAAAATATTTTATGGCAGAGTCCCCCTGGCTCTTAACTTTTGCTATGTGTTAGCATTTGCAATTCTCTTTCACCACTGAAAGAGATTCATTTTGTCAGAGGTTTCCCTTACAAGATGTCTCCTACATTCTTGTGTTCTGTGACTCTTCTTGCTTCTTCTTTAGAAATAGCTGCCATTTCCCAAAAAGAATCCTGCTTTAGGTGTCTAAACCTGTCAAAATCAAAGTGTCGGGGAGTGTAAGAGCTGGGAGTTGCTGTGTTCTTCTCTCCAGGCACAGCATGACTTTGTTGTTGTATATTAAAAACAGCAGCTGTTGTTGGAGGTGAGGGTTCTGAAAATGAAAAGCATAATGTCCTAATTACCTATGGCAGGGAAAACATCTGTGCAGGAAAACTAATGAAATTAATTCCAGAGCTTAGCAACTGAATACATTAATTGACATTAATTAATGCTAAATTACAAAGCTCTGCCAATGGAATCACATGAACTGTCCATGAGAATCAAATGCCGAAACAAAATCCTTGAGTTAATATGAACACAGCAAAACTTTCTTTAGGAAAAAAGAGGGATGGAAGGCACTTCAATAACCCTGCTTTTCCTTATTTCTGTGTCCTGTAGCAGAGGGAGCTGCTCTTGGTGTGCACATCTCAAGGTTTGGCTGTTCGGGAGATTAGCTTAAGCAATTTCAGTGCTCTGCCCTTTAGTAGTTATTACTGGCATTTTAGAATTGAAGCCGTGGAGAATTGCACTGTAAAAGTTCACAGGAATTGCTTTAGTAAATCTTCATCGATAGCACAATCACTGCTGCACAGACTCCACAGCAAAAATAGACATAGTCCCTGTTCCTCTGTTGAAACAGGATTGAAAAAACTTCACTCACCTGTAATGGATGTCATTTATCTTCTTTGCTGGCTGGTCCAGCAGTACCCCCAGCTACATATGCTTTCAGCATAGGTTTGTTTGCAAGACAGCACTGTGGCCTCTGTGTCTCACAGATGACCAGTGGAAGTAGAAGGAAACAGGAGGCAGGGAGCGAAGGAGGCTTTTCACTCAGGAAACTTTTTGAGATGGCATGAGACCCTACTTGGAGTACGTCAGCTCTGGAATCCTCAGCAAAAGAAAGATGTGGACATGTTCAAGTTTCCAGAAGGGAGCACAAAATTGATCAGAGGGGTACAGCACATGCTATGACATAGTCAGAGAGAGAAGGCTCCAGGGAAAGCTCTTATTGCAGTACGTAAGGAAGATGTGGCCAAATTTTTTAGTGAAGTGTTGTTGCAATAGGACAGGAGGTAATGGATTTAAACACAAGAGAGTAGGTTCAGGCTAGGTAGAATGAAGAAACGTTTCACAAAGAAATACTGGAATGTAGCTATCCTGTCCCTGGAACAGTGTCAGGTTGGACAGGGCTATGAGCAAACTGATGAAAAGATGTTCCTGCTCACTGCAGGTGGGTTGAGCTAAATGACCTATACAGCTCCCTTCCAACCCATAAAATTATATGAGTTCACATTGCGGGGGACTGTCCATGATACAATGGGTTGAATTAAACAAGAGGAGAGGGAGTTGCTTGTGTTGCAGGTGAAGAGATGCCTTCCTGGGTGTCTTATGACAAGAAGGGGACATGCTGCGCTACACAGTACTATTGGGTGGTGGAAGAGGCTCTGGCCACCTTATCCCTCTGCTTTCCGGGAGCAGAGAGACAGGGCTGCACAACTCTGAAAGGGAACTTCTCTGAGCTCCGAGGAAACAGCGGGTCGGGAGTTACGTCGTTCTCTGCCCTCTTGTGGCTAATGTGGAAAAAACCAAGTCCCTCGCTAGGGAAATGCCTTTCGATCGTGCTCTCTGGACTGAATTAATTAATGTTCTGCAGTGAACTGCGAAAGCATAAAACGCATGGAAGCATAAACTGCGATGACTAATAATACTTAGCACTTTCTATATTCCAAGAACTCTGCAAATACCAGCATAAAATCATCCTTCAAACTTTCCTGAAGGTTTTTTACCCGGCACGTCTGTTTCAAACAGAAGTCAACAGCCTTCAGAAGCACTAAAAGAAACGTCAGATTATAGATTTTAATTAAAACAAAGATTAAATATGAGACTTTAAAAAACAGCTATTCCTATATCAGTGTAAAATGCTGCTTCTCTGATCAGAAGGTGGTGATTATATGAAACAAGGGGCTGTGCTTCCCCAGCTAGGAAAATGATTCAAAGTAGGTTCAAGATTCAATGCCATGTAGTGTTTCTGTCTTATAAATGCTGATGCTAAAATCCTTCTTCCTGTAAATCAGCTTTAGTATTAAACAAGCTGCAACTTCATGGATTTGAAAGAGCCCAAATTGGAAACTGTGAGTCTGATTCTCTATTTTAGGATAAATTACCACCATGAAGAGATTCAAATTGTTTTTTTCAGGTGGTGTGTTATGAGATGAGAACCTTGCAGTGTTTCAGAATAGGAGATGAAGATATCCCATACAGTGACAGTGGATCAGATGGCATTAGGGCTGCATTTTGGCCGTTTACTTTGAAACTTATGACTGACCAAAACTGCTAAGGCCTCTAGTGTCAAGAGTGTGTGGAATGATTTCTCTGGCCTGACAGAGTGCCAGTCTCAACAGAAAATTAGGTAAAACCCTTATCAGGAGGTGGGCAGAATTGTTTTCCAAGGTGATCTGAATTGCTCTGCAGAGTGTAAGTACTGTAGGAAATACAGAAGTGTGCCATAGAAGGGGTTCTCAGTGGTGACAGTATGGGGCAGGCATCCTCTGAATGTGTCCTCATATCTGGATGTATTCTGGATTTTGACCATGTTTAAAATAAACTCAGCATGTAACCACAGAATGAAAGAAATCGGAGGCCAAGGCACATGAAGAAAGACTGAAATTGTTCACAGTGAGGGTGACAGAGCACTGGAACAGGCTGCCCAGGAGGGTTGTGGAGTCTCCTTCT
Source organism: Phoeniculus purpureus (assembly GCA_028565055.1). Classification (NCBI taxonomy): domain Eukaryota; kingdom Metazoa; phylum Chordata; class Aves; order Bucerotiformes; family Phoeniculidae; genus Phoeniculus; species Phoeniculus purpureus. The sequence goes on along the minus strand of JAOXOE010000632.1, from coordinate 19,670,554 downwards.
CTGGAGACATTTAAAATGTGCCTGGGTATGTTCCTATGTGAGTTGATCTAGGTGATCGTTCTGTGGTGGGGGGATTGGACTGTATGATCTTTCAAGATCCCTTCCAATCCCTAATGATTCTGTGGTTCTCTGGTTCTGTGGTTCTTGTTTAGATAAAATCATGAATTATCTGACTTGGTATCTGTGATAGATATGTCCCACTCACTCTGATTTTCCTTAACAATAACTGTCATTTCTCATACTGGGCCAGGGGTAAAGCATCTGCTTCCCTGCATCCAAAGTGGGTTTGTTTTGCAGCATTAAGGAGAGATTTCCCTGCTGATTTTGGCTTGCTTAATTACCAGTTTGCAAAATGCTTTGGATCCATCTGGAGGGAAGATGGTCCTGAAATGATGTGAAAGCAAGTGGCTCTTGTAGGTTGAGTGGGAGCTTTGGTTTCCTGGGTAGGGGAGCAATAGTAGTGTAAGTGCTGAAAACTGACAGGAAAAGTTATTGGCAGAACTTTCCTATGTTGCTGGGCACAGCTGCAGCACACTGCTTTGTTGTGCTTGAAAACTTAGCGTTGCTGAGCTTGCAGCTGGAGGTGGACACCTGTAGAGCCAGGCAGGGAAAGCTTGATATAGGGAACTCTGCTTTTCATAACATCTCTGTAAATTGAGTGGCCTGCGTGGTATCCAAACTGCAGGCTTTCAAGAGTTTGGGATGAAATGAATTACCCGTGGGACATTTTTAGATGAAGAGCACAGAATTAGTTGCTGAGCAGCCTGGCACATGGACAAGGCTTGGTCTGTCTCCTTCCCAAGCACTCTGCTTGTCATGTGCTGCTCTTGGTTGTGCTGTCTCAGGGTGGTCAAAGCCATTAACTCTCACTTACCTCTCTTTAATCACTATGAAGAGGAATACTGGGAGATGGCCCTCAGAAATGTGCTGAGCAGTTCCCAGGGTGACTGTCCGTAGGATTTGCTTCATGGTTAGAGCTACTCTCTGCTTGGGGTGAGCACTGCTCTGCTGCTTAAATGTTCCTGCTCCCTCCTTTTCGTATTTTAATGCCAGAAACAACACGAGCATAATAGTCCAAGTGGCTGGCTGTGTCGGCAAGCGCATTTTGGAAGGGAGAGGTGCGCTTACCTTACCACAAAATAATTTCTCACAGGCGTTTTAAACATCTGCTGTAGAGGACAAAGCCAGCGATGGGGAAGACTGCTGAGGCAGTTGCCGCTGGCCTAGCCAAAGCTGACTGATTCATGTAGTGGATGTTTTCTTCTCTCTGGCGTCTGTTTCATGTTTGATACTGTTGTAGGACCCTTTGAGACCCAGCATTTTATTTTTCTAACACTTGGAAAAAATAGACCCTAAAGGAGGGGCAAACAAGCAAACTAAATCAAAACATCTTTTCCCAAAATATCCATCAACTTCCCCTTCCAGTAAGAAAATGCCCTAAGGACATGTGATCTCAGCGCTAAATCCAAGCCTTTGAGAACAGCCTGCATAAGGCAAATGGGGAAAGGGCTAAACCCTGCCTGTCAAGGTCAGCCATTGCCTCTGGTGTCCTTGTTCTTGGAGGGAATGCAGGGGTCTCAAGGAGGATCCGTGTTCCAAATACAGTTTAGGAACACACCAGGGGTCAGAGAGTAAGGACTGTTGCTCTTGGTCTTACTTGGGCAGCTCGAGTGCCACTCAACCTGTTGTCTCTACAGCTGAACAGGTGCAAATCCTACCTGGGTTTTTGTCTAAACAAGTGTGGAGGGTGTTTGTTGAGCTGGAGTTCACTAATATACCAGCTGAAATGAAAGCAAAGCTGTGTTTTAACTTGTTTCTAAGCACACTGCAGGCCTCCTTCACTCTCCCTACTGTTTTACTCTAAGGGAATACCATTGACTTTAGGGAATTTCATCACAGAATCACAGAATCAATAAGGTTGGAAAAAACCTTCAAGATCATCAAGGGCAGACATCTGCCTTACAACCCCTAACCACTAAACCATCTCCTGAACATCACGCCTACCCGTTTTTTGAACACCTCTAGAACAGTGCCTCCACCACCTCACTGGATAGTCTGTTCCAAGGCCTGATCACACTTTCTGTGAAGAAGCTTTTCCTAATATCCAATCTGAACCTCCCCTGGTGCAACTTGACCCCATTTCTTCTTGTCCTTCTCTTGTCATTAGGGAGAAGAGGCCAACATCCACCTCATTGCAACCTCCCTTTAGGTAGTTGCTGAGAGCAGTGAGCTCACCCCTCAGCCTCCTCTTCTCCAGGCTGAAGAGCCCCAGCTCCGTCAGCCTCTCCTCATAAGACCTGTTGTCCAGAACCCTAACCAACCTAGTTGCCCTTCTCTGGAACCCTCCCCACACTCAATGTCCTTCCTATGCTGCTGTGCCCAAAACTGCACCCAGTAATTGAGGTGTGACCTCACCAGGGCTTGAGTATAGGTGGAGAATCACCTCCTATACTATCCACAGAATCACAGAATCATAGAACATTAGGGATTGGAAGGGACTTCAAATAATCATCTAGTACAATCCCCTTACCACAGCAGGATCATCTAGATCAAGTTGCACAGGAAAATTCTCAAGTGGGTTTTTTTAGGCCTCCAGAGAAGGAGATTCCACAACTTCCCTGGGCAGCCCCTTCCAGTGCTCTGTCACCCTCACTGTGAAGGAGTTCCTTCTCCTATTGACGTGGAACCTCCTGTGTTGCAGCTTGCACCCATTGCCCCTTGTCCTATCATTAGATGACACTGAGAAGAGCCTGGCTCCATCCTCCTGATATCCAACCTTTCCATATGTGTAAATATTAATGAAATCACCCCTCAGTCTCCTTTTTTCCAAGCTAAAGAGACCCAGCTCCCTCAGCCTTTCCTCATAAGGGAGATATTCCACTCCCTTCATCATGTTTGTTCTTTCAACTTACACATGAAAGGCACAAGTCCTGGCATAAGGTGCCATATAAGGGATAGTTATAGCTGGTTTTTAGGACTGGTTTTTTTTTTCTCTTGCTTTCATTTTGGAAATGAGTTGACACAGCTTTAACATTGGTGACCAAACATCACACAAACATGCCTTGAGTTACTCTGTGCATCCATGCCAGCCCAGGGGAACTCCCTTCTGTCTGAATGCAAAAAAACCCACGAAAGAACATTTTAAAAAGTCCATTTGAGAGGCAGAAAAGATGTTCAAAACTACTTTTATGGTTTTTATTTTGAAAAGAATCAGATGTTTAATTAAAGGCTCAGCTGCTGGTGTTTCAAAAGCCACAGAAGGGTCCTGACCTATTCACAAAGTGCAATGAAAGGGAGAAGAAAAAAGGGTACCATAGAGTGGCTTCCTTTTTTCTTTATGCAAAGAAAACATTCTGGTGCAATGGTTTCCACAAGGTTATTGAAAAAGGTCCTCTGAAAAGGTGAGGTGGATGGTGGTATCAACCCCAACCTTGTACCCCTTTCCTGGAACTTTATAGAACCCAGGAACAATTGAACAGAGACACCCGACATGAGCTTTCATCACTCCTGGAGAGTCATAGACATACTGGGGAACCCGGGGTCACTTTCTGCTCTGGTGCATGAAATAAGCCTGCAGGAGTTGTGCAGATTCAGTTTTCCAGGGAGCACTATATGGAGTGTTATCATTGCATAATAACAACGCGTAGGTCTCAGTGCAACAATAGCACCGAGGGCAAGAACTGCAGGGAGTTATCTCCACAGAAACTCAGGGTCATACTTCAAAGTTGAATGAAGATAGGAAAGCCCTTTTCATAGAGGACAGGAATAAAGCCCCATAACTGGACTGTTGAAAGGGAATCGAGTTCCTGCTCCAGCGCAGTGTGGTGTGGAGGTGCAGTATGTGACACAGTTGGGCAATCTCACTATGCTGCCAGCCACAGCCATCTGGTAGGTATTTTCCTGTCTTTGACTCTGCTGCTCTTATGAGTGTTCTCACACAACTTTTTGGAGACAGTGAACTGGAAAATTCTGCTTCCTTGGGTGTTTGTCAGTCTCTGCAGCCATAGATGTGAGAAGACTGTAACTGCTCCAGGATGGGCCCATATGCCGTAGGACAGATATTACTCCCAGGCAGCTGTGAAGGTTTCTTTCCTTTGCCAGGGAATGTCAGTTGGTGCATGACTAGTTAAACTGAAAATGCAGAAGAAAATTCAGCAAAGGAAATAAAATACTATTTGATGAGCAATTTGAACATCAGCTGTAATAAAATGTCTACTTTTAAAATGAAAAATCAACGTCTTGCATCTATTAGCGATCAGTCTCAATTTCTCAAGTTTTCACAACAGCAGCTCTACAATAAAACCCAGGATCTTTGCTTTTAATATGTTGGAAAGTCAAAAGAAAGTCTTAAACCTGAGTATGTAAAATAATGTCACTGAAATTACATGATTTATAGCCGAGTAGACAGCCCTACTTCCATTCCTGTTTCCTTTTGAGGTGTATCAGATAGATGCCATTCCAGGAGATTTTTAAAGACATGTAAATCTTTTCATCTGTTGTTTTTTTCTGTTTCCAGGCAGAATGTAGTATTTATGCTAAACTGCTGGCAGTTTGGATAAGGTAGGTGTGAATTCAAATTCTTAGCTTTTAAAATCCACCCAATATTTGTGTAAACAACATCACATCAACATCATATGCTCACGTCCCACTGGTGTTAATAAGTTGAGCCAAAACAGAGATAAAATGTGATCGCTTTACTGTAGCAAATTGAACTTGGGCTAATTTGCTTTAGATATGATCTGGCCCATTTTGCCCTTTAGCACAATACTGTGTCTTGTCCTGCTTTCTTTCCCATGCCATCGCTCATGCTGGCCTCCAAATTTCTTTGCAAAATAACTCGGAGTTTTGTCTACATCCCCTATGGTCTGAACTCCTACAGTAATTGTTATCAGTGTCAGGATGAGCTAATGATTTTTCTTATCATTTAAAAAGCCATGAAAATGCACCTTCATCTACTCTCCTCCTTTGTTCTTTTTCCACATTTTAAAAAGGATTTAAATGCAAGCTGTGGGAAACACAACACTGGGCAAATATTGAAAAACACAAAAATGCAGCGACCTGGGTGGTGTTTGCAGTGTAGGAGCTGAAAAAATGCCTTCATGCTTTGTGTAAAAGATTAAGCGCTTGATCCTGTTTTCATGGTGTCAGTGGGAGTTCTGCCACCATTCAACACAGAGCGGATTTGGTCCTTAAAATATTTGGTGAAACGGCTTGGCCAAGGGCTGCAACTTTCAATACACAAAAAGCACACATACGCTGTGGCCAAAATAAACTCACAATAAAAAACCCCACCTGTCTCTAGTGGTTAAGCCATGTGTAGGATCCTGCTCTGAAACCGGTGCTGTAATGTGTAAATGACTGTAGAGAGGGCACGGGATGACATTCTGCCCAGGAGTTTTTGATGAAGTGTTCGCAGTTTGCGGCACAGAATAGGCTGATCTAGAGACACTGGTAAGACAGGAAGGGGACTGGCAAGGCCAAGGGGCTTAACATGGTTCTCAAGTAATTTCCTAGAAACCAGGGCTCCATTTGCAGAAGAAAGCCTTGTCTGGCCTCCGACAGTGTCTCTGCCGTGTTGACAGGAATATATATTCTCTTGAATTTATTTTTTGACATATAATGCTCTGATGTTTTGCCCCATGTATTGATCTGAAGAGAGGTTGTAGTGAGGTGGGCATTAGTCTTCTTCCAAGTAACAAGTGATAGGACAAGAGGAAATGGTCTCAAGTTGTGCCAGAAAGGTTTAGATTTGATTTTTAGGAAACATTCCTTCACCAATTCTGTTGTCAAGCGCTGCAACAGACTGCCCAGGGGAACAGTCATGTCACCATCCCTAGAGGAATTTTAAAAGCATGTAGATGTGGCACTTAGGGACATGGCTTAGTGGTGGACTAGGTTAACAGTTAGACTCTATGATCTTAAAGGTTGTTTTCGAACCTAAATGATTCTATGATTCCATGATTGAGTCTATGATTATTTCCTCATTTAACGAGGGAACATCAGACCCTTCTGGGAGGTGAGTTAGCAAGTACCAACATTTGTACTGTACTGTGACAGCTAATGCTCCTTCATTTCCTCAAGGTGCACCACTGCTCTAAGGAAACCTTTGCATGCCATTTGAGTTCTCGAATTTCCTTCTCTCTGCACTCCACACCTCTCATGAAGAACACAACAGGAAGGAGAGCAGCTGCATTGTATGAAGAAGGAACACTACAGGTGTTGCTTTATGTTGCTTTTAACAGGTGCCATCCATTCCAAAAGAGATGGCTGTGTATTAACATCCTCTAAGCAAACTGTTGGATGTTCTCGTGGTCCATATCATGTCAGCCATAGCTGTAACAGTCTACAGCACATTACCTAAGAGATTGTAAGGTAAGAGATTGGTCTCTTCTGCACTTTCTGAAGTTAGGAGTTTATTTGTGCAGGCAGGAGATGCTTCTACAAGCAATAATTCTTGATGTTTACAGTTACTATCAGGGGTTGGCATGCAGAAAGGCCCTTCCTTAGACTTGCTGCTATGAAGACCAAGGCTAAATCTTTTGTACCACGTTGTGGGTGCAGTAAGTGAGAGGCTGCACCCGCAGGGAGGAGCAAACAGGACAGGTGACCCTACAGTGACCAACAGGCTATTCCATAATCTATACATCATATTTGGTATCAAGCTGAGAGACCACAGGGGTCAGCCCTAGTGCTCTCTGGCTCTTCCCTCTTTGCCTCTTTTTGTCTTTTCATGCTCTTCTTCAGTGTCTGGTGTCTGAGGGGGACTCTGTTCTGCCTTCAGTCTTGAATCCAGCTCCTGTGTCTGGTTTCTATCTGCAGCTGAGTCCACTTTGAGACTTCCTCAGTATCTGTATCAGTGGTGATTGCGATGTAACCACCAGCAGGGGGGTCAGCTTTGGTATTGGTTTTATTTGTATTTCGTATTGTCATTATTTGTATTAAGGCTGTTGTAGTTCTCTTTTCCTATTCATAAGCACCCCTCCCTTATTCCTCCTCTCTTCCCCTTTTGGGGAGGGACAAAGGCTAATAGAGAGCACCTGTCACTTGCCTCAACCCATTACACTTGCACTGCTTCTTGTGGGTAGGTTTGGTTCTATGCCAGCTTTGTTCCCAAGCGGACTTGCCATAAGGCCAAATGCGTACCGGGGTGAGGGAAGGACCAAGAGCAACAGCTTCTGACAGGTAATGAAAGCTGTAAGATTGACTTAGCTTTACCAGGGCCCTGCACCTTTAAGTTAGCTTGCAGTGGAGGTTACCACTAGGAGAAACCCTGGTGTTTTGGGGGCGCTTGGCAACTCTGTGCACTTACGTCCTGTATGTGCTTGTGCTGAAAGCTCAGATGTCACAATATTTTATTGTACATGAGACAGCATGTAGGAAACACTTTTAACAGTGTAAAAATACAGCAGCAGCCTGTCAGTTATAAGTAGAAAATGGAGATTTTTCCATCTGTACTTAGCTTTAAGTGAAAGAAGTAATTAAATGGAAATGTAGTTGTTGCAGAGGCTACTACACACATTGAATGACAGCTCCTGCTTCTTCACATCACAGGAAGGACTGACTTCATGTGGGAAGATGCTGTCAGATTTTGGGTAGTGCAGCACAAAGTTCTGCATGATGATTATTAATGAAGCTAAAGAGCCAGAAAGTATAAAACTAATTGTTCTCAGAAAAGAAGAGCCTAGAATTCTGATGCATATAGTAGATAAAAGAAGGAAAAAAAATACATTTCTAGTCAAAAATGTAAATTCCTTATGAGCTGGAGAAGTACTGGTTACAGTTTTGTTTCTCATTATATGCAAGTACTATTTTTCATTACTTTTAAGATTTCTTTCTTGAGTTGGAAACAGAACTGCTTTGAGGCCAAACCAGATTCACAGTAGAGTGATTAAGTGCTGTAGTGGCCTTGTTGTTAAGCATCCTGTGGGGGAGAGCTGTCAAGTATTCTGAGTGATCAAAGATAGGACGCGGTTGACTCAAAAGTATAGAAACAAGCTAAGAACGGTCCCCATGCTGTATCATGTGAGTTCAGTTCCAGTACAGTCTTGCAGCAGTGTCACGAGAGACACCAAGTGCTCTCTCAAGAGACTGCCTGTAACAGCAGAAGTCCTTCTGAGGTCAGTGTCGAAGGGCTAAACTGTTAGACATCACTGTCTGATGAGTGTTTTGGAAAGAGGTGAGCAGTGTTCTCATTACTTGTGGAGAAAGGTCTGCACCCAGCATGAGTGGAAGGTAGATAGTCTGATGGTCTTTGCAGGAAAGTAGGAAACATTAAAGCTCCTAAGGTTCACCCAGACCTGGAGTGGTTAGGTCATAGTGGCTGGTGGTACTTTGATAACCGACACAAACATATGAAACTCCTAACACTGCTGCTTCTTTGGACAGTGTGTTTCATTTTCCACATCCACCAATTTGGTATGTTCCTTGAAAATTACATTTGCTTGGAAAGAAAATATAGTAAAGGCTGGTAAAAATTGACAGTATAATAGGGTTATGTGAAAGGAAATGTAAAGAATTCGGCTTGTGCAATTCTGAGCCTCTTCCTTCCTTGTAGCTCTCAGCATCTTAGCATGGAGAGAGCGTCTACACGAACAGAACTTGGTCAGTAAATCTGTCACAGCAAAGACTTTGGATAGGCAGAAATTATTCTTGTTTTCCCCAAGGTTATTGAGAAATATATAACCTAAAAGAAAAGCACAAACCCTAAAGAGCACAGAAAACGGTATGTGCGTTTTCCTCTTCATAAAGAAGAGCTCAGAGATTACAAAAAAAATCCTAGTGGAGAGATCCATTAAGCAAACAGTCCTTGTGTCACCTGTAGTTTCTTCCTCCTCCCACCGAAATGTGGACTTAGTGTTCCAGGAATTTTAGGAATATATTAAAAAGGATTTTTTTTTGTCAAGGCCTTCTAGAATAAATTTCTCAGTAAATGAAGTTTAATTATGCAAATCACTCTGACCCCATGAGTAGATGTCCTCACTATTACTGTGCTTAAAGTGCAACACTCGGTTGAATACTTATTAAACATGTATCTGAGTCTCAAAATGGACCCAATGATTTGGAGAGATGTTGGGGAGATCCTTGACATAATTTAAACTATTCACCTTGTTTCTGACTTGAACCTGAATGATTTCTGAGAGTCTAGTGCATTTACATGACACATTCCAGGGTACCAGTGTTTTCTTTGCAGTGGTTCTACTTATCCAACAACATTAAGTAGTGCAAGGGTGATAGTCATTGTGGGAACTTTAGTGGCATTAAGTCTCTGCTCTTAAGAGCACTAAAATGTCTATTAAGAGACTAAAATGTCTATTTCATGAGAAGTTCTGACATTTTCATATTGTTACAGTTGAAAATTACCAAAATTTTCAGATGTATAGAGTTGTGCTTTCATGAAGAAAAACGTGCTTTTTGCTTTAAGAGAATTCTCCCAGTGACTTGTGCTGGGAGGAGTGGGCACTAGAAGACACTATAAAAGAGGGCTGATGACCCAGCCCAGCCTTTATTTTCTTCTGGGAGCTTTGCCCCAGCACATTGACACAGGGCTCTGTCTTTCCTCCCCACTTCCTGGTGTGTGGGGGAGATGGGACAGGAGGGGGCACAGCCACTGTCGCGACCCCCTCCACCCTGGGCCCCTTTTCTGCCTGGGGGAGGCAGGCTGAGAAGCAGCCCCTGAACTGGAACAGCGAGCCAAGAAACAGGACCTGACCCCACCCCGAGCTGGAACAGTGGGCTGAGAATCAAGAACTTGGTGCCGATTCCTCCCCAACATGGGGCAACCCAGAGCTGCATCCAGCGACCTGTGGTAAGCTGAAAAAAAATACTCCTCTTCCCCCTGTAGCTGAGGTGGGAGGAGAGAGGATCCAGAGGGAGAGAGACGGGGGGGAATAGAACTCTTGGCCATGTTTGCAGCATGGAGGAAGCCCCTGCTGATGCTGGCCATCTTGTGCTCTCTATGTGGCTCAAAGCTGCTATCTTTGAGCCACTGCTCAGCAGGAAGAGAGACTGTTTGTCATTTCTGCTGCTGAGAAAAGCTGGGGATGCTCGAGTACTGGGGAGAGAAGAAGCTCTAGGAGAGGCATCTGAGAATTCCTTTGTGCTTAGCTGAACTGTCTGTTCTGAAGGAAGCAGAAAGGCTTGAGAATCCTTAGACCTTGGACAAGAAGAGAGACTGGGTTCTTTTTGAAGGCTTGTGAACTGCATCGAGGGATGCAGTTCAGGCTCTGAGGAATAGTGCTTGTCTGATCGGCATTTTGCTGGACAAGTTATAATTAAGAACTGAAAAGTTCGCTGGTTTGGAATGACTGAGGGTTGAGCATCTGCAGACCAGGGTATATGACTCATAGGAGACCTGGAGGGTCTCTCAGAACAAATAGAAGTGAGGGTGGTTATACCCCTCTCTGCTTGACTGACATGCTTTCCCCAGATCTCTAATGTAAAACCCCAAAACCCAATACGGTAGTAAGCTCCCTTTGTATTTTATGTGATGGCATTTGTGACAGAATTTCTGGTTTGTATGCACTAACTTGCTGAACTTTTTTTCTTCTTTCTGTATATAGTTATAGATTTAATAAACTCCTTTTCATTTTCCCTGAGCTATCCACTGTCTGGCAAATTCTATCCAAGATCGCACTGAGACCTATCTGCTTTTTCTTTTCCTTTCTTTTGTTCAATTGTGGTCTTGAACCCACCACACATATCTTCACTATTTAATCAAGAACAGTGTTTTTGAAAATCTATTACTTTGGATCTCAGCTTTTCCAATATTATATGTGAATTTACATTTTGCATCCTTTGGTTTCTATTGTACAAGATGTCCCACGCTCCATTTCCACTTCTGATACTCAATTTTACTGAAATCAGTGTGTTCCCATGGATGAAATTTAATCTGCCAGAGTTTCTGACAGAAAGATGTATTTCCTTAGGAACTCTTTAGCTGGCTTTAGACTTCAGCATACAAATGTGATCTATCAAAAAAAGCAATCTAGTAGATATCTCTTTGTAATGCCAGCAAGACTACTAAATGGTTTGTGCGTTGCAATTGCAATTAACCAGAGCAGTTAAACTGGTAAATAACAAGGGAAAGTAGTTGTAAAAATTGAAATCCATTGATGTTCTACTATATGTTCCTCTTAGAGGATCCAAAGCACTTTGTGTTCAGAGAATCTGGTCAATGAACATTAGTTTAAAAAAATTCTCAAAAGGCAAGGAAATCCTTTCTCCTTATGGCTCAGCAATATGTCTGTTAGGGGTGTTGTGGCAAATAGGGTAATCAAAAGGTTTCTGGAAAATGGCTTTAAAAAATTACATAAAGTGCTTCTAATTTGCCTTGTCCTGACAAGCACAGTGATGTGAAATCCCACTTTTCACATGAACCCGCATGACCTTTGAGGTTCTTGATGCAGAAATGACTTTGACTTAAAAAAAACCTGCTTGTAGAAAGGCTGAAGTTTATATCAGGTTTAATGCTAGTTGAGTGCACAGTTTCTTAGCTGTATTTTCCAGCAGAGATGGACTCAAATGAAGTCTACATCGTTCTCCTTCTGTACCAGTAAGAGTGAAAAATAACAGATGGGTTGACTTTCAGCTTGGATCCCTAGAAAAAATGAAAGAGCACACAAATTCTCTTCTTTGGGCTCAAAAAACTCCTGCAAAAATTTTGGCATCTAAGCATCATGGGTGTCTCCTCATTCATTTCTGTGGTCCTCTGTTGTAGTTTTTCTTTATTTTTACTTTTCTGGACTGGCAAGCTAGTTATAGTAGGGAACTTTCATTCATGTGTAATGCTGAACAGCTTCCATTTTTGATTTCAGCAATGATTATAATTCATTTTATGTTTATGGTCATAAGTTTGATTTCTGTTCTGTCTGAGAAGGGCATCAAGGAAGCGAATGGCATAATGAAGTCATACCTTGGTAGAGGACACCACTCGCACTTTGAAGACACACGAAGATAGGGAAACAACACAGAAAGTACTTTAAATAAATAAATCAGTACTGCATATTTTCCCATTGTTTTTCAAAATTTATTGCAATTCAGTCAAGAAGCCCTTTGGAAGGGTCAGTGATTAGACCAACTATTCAGTGAGAGACTGTAGCCGATCTCTGACCACAGCCAGGGGAGAAAGCTTAAGAATCATTCTAACAAAATGCTGGCAATGACTGCTGCAGCTCTAGGTATATTATTTTTTTCCAAGCTGGAGAGACCCTGGGTCATTTGTCCTCTCTGCATACAGAATTCATCCATCCTTCTCAGCCATTTCTGTCCATTTTCTAGGCCTAGTGCTCAGTCTGTGAGGTGGGTGGCCACACACCACGTGCTGTGCTGAAAGCACCAGAGAGTCGACTGAAGTCAGTGAAAATGAAGTAGCGAATTCACTGAGTCTTTGGATCCAGGTTGCTTTTCTGTAATGAAATGGAAAGGTACAGTTAATTTTCAGAAAAGTGATTAACTCCAATCATGTAGATAAGCAAACCTATTAAATCAACAGACTATGGCACGTTCCCAAGAGCCCCTGTGAATCAAGATCTATAATTTAAAAGTTCTTTGTTGCTATTTTTAAAATTTCTGGTTTAGTTAAGGTCTAGAAAATATATGATGATAAATGACTAGCTAGTCAAGAGCCCATAAAAATGTGCTAATTCCCCTGAGAATGATAAATCTTCTTTAAGTGAATAGAAGTTGACAATCAAGGATCACATGTTCTAGACACCTTTTGATAAATGTTCTTCCTGGTTTTTCCAATAAACTTTGATACACGAAAACTAGATAATTTATTCCCAGTGATTTATCTTCGCTCTCCTGGGTATTAGCTCCTCTCTTTCTGTATTTTCTTTATAGAGACACACAGTGGAGGTTCGATCAGCATCAGTGACAACAGGCATAATAAAAATCCACTGGATGATAACATGTAAGTTCAAATTAATAACATGGCAGCTGCTTGGTTCGATTAGAACAAGAACTGTAAAGAAACATGAATGTTGTCTTCTGTGCTATGGACACTCTACATATCTACTATAAATAATTTAATTTTGTCCTTAATTCACACAATACTTCACCATAATATATTGCTTTGGGGAGGAGTGGGTCATAGATTGTATGGGCTTTATATACCAAGAACAATAGAGTAAATTCTGGATGCATGGATTTTAGATGGGATTGCTGCTGCATAAAACATGGATTAGAAAGCTGCCAGGGCAGAGAGAAAGCTGTCTTTTTTTGTTTAGGTAGTTTTTCAGATCTTTATCATCATATATCTTCTAGACCTTAACTAAACATCCTTTTTGCAGGATGTTATCCATCCCTCCATCCGTCTGCTAATTAAAGAAAAATGTCTGGCTAGGACTACACTCAGCTCAGAGAGTTTTCATTATTTCTCACCTGCAGATTATGTTGCCATTTGTATAAAATTTTATTTCATCATGACTGAACTGAATCAAAACAGAACTGTACCTTTTCTATGATTTTGTGAGTGATTAGAGATTTGTGCCAGTCATCTCAGACATTATTCTTCTGCCACACTTTTCCAATGCTATACTTTTCCAATGCAGGTTTCTCCTTCACAAAGTCTTGTCTGTTAGGAAAAAAACTACCTCAGCATACTACCTTTCTATAGAAAAGATCAGCCTTATCTCCATCCCAGGATATTATCCAAGGACAGTAATTTATCCTTGACGCTGTCTCCAGGCATTGTAAGGACAAGAGGGTCGTTAGGGACAGTCAGCATGGCTTCACCAAAGGGAAGGCATTTGACACAGTCTCCCAAACTGAGGCAATGTGGTCTGGACAGTAGAGTAGTGAGGTGGATTGTGAACTGGCTGTAGGATAGAAGCCAGAGAGTAGTGGTCAATGGGACAGAGTCTAGTTGGAGGCCTGTATCTAGTGGAGTCCCCCAAAGGTCAGT
>JAOXOE010000632.1:19616039-19656551 GCA_028565055.1 Phoeniculus purpureus | reverse complement strand
GGAACAGGCTGCCCAGGAGGGTTGTGGAGTCTCCTTCTCTGGAGACATTTAAAACCTGCCTGGATGTGTTCCTGTGCAACCTGATCTAGGTGATCCTGCTGTGGCAGGGGGATTGGAGTAGATGATCTTTTGAGGTCCCTTCCAACAATGATAATGATTCTATGATTCTGTGAAAAAAGTAATAAAGGATAGATTTTTGGGGGGTATAAGTGTAGGGGGTGTTATGTTGCATTGAATGGATGGTATCACTTAATGTCACATGAAGCTGGGAAGCAAACATTCTGCCTCAGCAAACAAGGTTGCAACAGTAGAAGAATCTGTGCTCAGGATCTGAAGTTTTGCTCTTTTCCTTTCAGATGCCCAATACATCACCTGCAAGATGCAGAACTGCAGTGAAGCCACTCGCAGCAAACCCTTTCCAGGCTATATTGACCATAACTCCCTGATTGTCCAGGATGATTACGTCTTTGTTCAGGTGCAGCACATGCTCTTAGTTATTCTATTTATTCTGTTGTTCTATATATATTGTTCTCCCTTCCATTCTTTTGCATGTGTGTGCTTGTGTGTTAGCTCCCAACCAGTCAGACAGCATTGGATCCAAATAACCAAGGCACTGAGTGGACTGTAGCAGCTCATTAGAATGCTCAGTAGCGTTCCTTTTACCGCTAGTAACTTGTCACTGTAGAGTCATAGAATTTCTGCCTGGAGCATGCACCATACGTGCTGAAGTGCACTGTTCTCACTGCAATCTCATCAGCACTGTAGGATTCCTGCTTTAGCCCCCCACCTTGAAGTGATGTGTCAGTCATCTGCTAACACAAGGGAGTAGACCAAACCTTTTCTTGAGCATGAGAGGGAAAGAGGGAGGCTGGAGAGGAACCGAAGAAGGAGTAATCAGGCTTTATTGTTATGCCTCAGTTATGATTGTAGTGAAAAGGGTGAAGATGGGATGTACTCAGCCAAGCTGTGTTCCAGGTGAGAGTCTGTGAATAGCTCTGAACTACTGTGGGTTTCATTAGGCTGCCACTAGTGTCCATTTAACAGCTGAAGAGGACAAAAATAACAACAGAATCGCGGGGAACATGGAGGTGAACTGGAAATCATTAGGACTAAACTGGCATTACAGACAGTTTCTATTGTGCCATGCTTGGGGGTGGAGTGAAGAGAGAGGACTGGTATTTTGAATTGGGTGAGTTGATTGCTAATTACCTTCAGTTAATACCAGTCTAATTCATCCACAAATAAATGAAATATTCATGTGTTGAAGCAAACAGGGCCACCATTCAGCCATATTCTCTCATTTCAGAATGGTTGTGTGTCTGTGGCTCGAGAGACACAGGACCTGGGAAATCGATTCTTTACTTCATTGCTGATGCCTTGATTTTGTCCTCTTCAAAACTGTCTTCTTTGTTCTGACATGTAGAGAAAAATCCCTTTGCCTCATCTGAAGTCAATGCTGGGGAGATTGTCTATTTCTCTGAATAGCACTTGCATTTTTGATGCATTTCTTTTTCTGTTTGTAAACTCTTGCATCATGTTCCCAGTGCTGTCACATTTCAGCTTTGCCCCACCTCCACATTGTTGTTCTTGAAGTGTGGCTGGAAAGCAGTCTGACAGAAAAGGACCTGGGGGTTCTAATTGACAGGAGGCTGAATATGAGCCAGCAGTGTGCCCAGGAAGCCAAGAAGGCCAATGGCATCCTAGCCTGTATTACAAACTGTGTGTCCAGTAGGAGTAGGGAAGTGATTGTCACCCTGTACTCAGCACAGGTGAGGCCTCACCTTAAGTACTGGGTCCTGTTTAGGGCACTGGAGGACAAGGGAGACATCGAGGTGCTGGAGTGAGTGCAGAGGAGGGCAACAAAACTGGTGAAGGGCCTGGAGAATAAATTTGATGAGGAGAGATTGAGAGAGTTGAGGCTGTTTAGTTTGAGGAAGAGGAGGCTTAGGGGAGACCTCATTGTTCTCTACAACTGTCTGAAAGGATATTGTAGAGATGTTGGTGCTGGTCTCTTCTCACATGTAGTCAGTGACCGAACCAGAGGGAAGGGTTTCAAGCTTCAACAGGATAGGTTTAGATTGGACATCAGGAAAAAATTCTTCATGGAGAGTGGTCAGGTGCTGGAATGGGCTGCCCAGGGTGGTGGTTGAGTCCTTGTCCGTGGATGAGTTTAAAAGATGCTTAGATGTAGTCTTGGGGGATCTGGTTTAGGATTGATAGTTGGACTCGATGATTCCAAGGGTCTTTTCCAATCTGAATAATTCTATGATTCTATTCTGTGTTAGCTGTGACATGTAAGAAGGAGCATGTGAAGAGAGGCAGCCTCCTAGGATGTTCCACTTCTTGGGACTTTGTACAACTTTTTATAATGATGTTTATAATGCAGTTTGTGAAGAAGTAAATGTAACAGAAATAAATATAACATGTCAAAGAGATAGTACTTGCCAGTCATTAATAATTGACACACATATGAAATAATAATATTATAATCCCTCAAAACAACCTCTGCTTTGTTTGAAGTATTCAGTGAAGTCACTGTTGGCTGGTACTATAAAACATGAATGTATGTGGCTGGCAGATGCTGGACCCTGCCTTATTCCTGACACTGTTTTTCAGACTAAGTAGCCCTGTAACAAACATTGAAGGCTTGGAAGAATAGGTTAACAACCTGAGCACCTGTCCCTAGCCTTCCCTATCTTCCTTGATCTCCATCTAGCTCTTCTACAGCCAAGGTATTTGAAATGAGAATGATAGGCTCAAAAGCATGAGGTTAAGGAAATGTGGGTTTATTTCTCCCATTAAAACATGTTTTATTTACAAACTCACATTCTCTCATACATGGTGTTTCATCTTCTCCCTAACATTTTCTCAATACTCTTAAAAAATTGTTGAAGGCCTTTAGAGCAGGAAATAGTTCTATTTCATTTATTCTGGTATGAACTTAGCCTCTGTGTGTCTTGCATTTTGAACTATTGCAGTGCATTTTAAAACACTACTAAAGAAAAGCCTTGATAAGCCCAGATATCAGCCAATTAAAGCAAAGTTCCGCATTCAGAATCCCTTGGAATATTGGTTCTTCACTATCTTCCATCCAAGGATTTCAAAGTACTTTACAAACATTGATTATACTTCAACAGCACTGGAAGCCATCTAACATTGACAGCTTTCTTCTTTCTGTTTTTTCACTCATTTAATAGGTGTTAGGATATTTGCTCTAACCCAGCATTTTCAAGTTCTTGCCATTGGCATGCAGGTAGTTAAATGGACAGATGCACAGAAATATCAAATCAGCTGAGCTTTTCCTCCCTTCAGGAACAGCTTAGCTGATCTCATAACAGATACATATGATGAATTGGACAGGGCCACACAAGAACCAAAGCTGGAGAAGCAAGTGTCATATCTGCCAATCTTCTGATCTAACCAGCAACCTACCTGGCAGCTCTGCCAATGGTGAAGAAAAGGTGGTTTTGTGGTAAGGCACAGAAAGCTGAGGTACCAGTGAATGAGATAATGAACTGAAGCCAGGATTTCACTTTCCCCAGACTTTCACCTGAAATCCCAGGCCTTTTTCTCTCTCTGCAGAAAATGAGATTGTTCTTCCTTTCTTTTTTGAGGCACTGTCAGTTTGATCAATGTTTATTCATCAACAGGAATAGCGCTGCAGTTTTAATCCACTGCCGCTACCACTGTGGTATTTCCTTTGACATCTTCTGTTTGATGTTTTCCCTGATAATAAAAAACTTCTTAAAAGTGCTCATGATAACTTTCTTGCTTCTCTCATAGCTGACATCAGGAGGAAGACCCCATTATTACGTCTCTTACAGGAGGAATGCATTTGCACAGATGAAGCTGCCGAAGTACTCCTTGCCCAAGGTAGGCTGCTGCTGCTGGAATGCCCATGTGAACCTATGGATGTTTTGGTTGCTCAGAAATTATTGAATCAAACACCAGTAACTGCAAAAAGCTATGCAGTGAGTGAAAACTTCGTTCTCTTTTAACAGAACATTTGCAAGCAAAAAAGGACTGACAACAAAGTCAGCACTTTGGCTTGTCAAGGACATCAGCATGAAAAGTATACAGACACCACAGACCATGTCAATTACCATGTCTTTATGGTTAGTTAATTGAGTTTTGGAGGAGACTCTTTTTTTTTTTTTAAAGGGGTTTTTTTTAGGTTTAAAATGCCCTTCTCTTCTCCCTACCCTCTGTGGGCTGTGTTTTGTGCTGTGCCTCATTAGTAGATTTTAATGGGAACCAAGCAAAAAGATGTCTTTGTGTGTGTGCACCATATCTTCCCTAATTAGGAACAACGGTGAATTAGCATCGGAGCTTGAAAGGCTATTGCTGCCTTCTGAAGCTGAATTTTTAAAAATACCGATATAAAATGTTAGCTCTGTTTTGAAGAAATCACCATTTTGCAGCTGGGCTTCTACCAGCTTCTTAACAAAGACAGAGGATTTTTTTTTCGCCTTTTATTTTTTTTTTCTAGTTCTTTTCATCCTTGGTATAGTCTGGCTTAAAGGAAATTTAAGATCAAAAGTAGGAAATGGTCTTGTGAATTGTAATATCTGGAGACAAAAGCATTCCCAAAAATTAAGTAAGGATTTTCAAAGAGACTCGAAGTGTAAAGTCACCCTGTTCATAGAACTTGAAAGTGCATCAGGTTTTCTAGGTGGAAAGGGATAATTTGGTTAATATTCCTTCTCTCTGTCTTTTATTCCTTAACACAGATGCCCTGTTTATAGGGGATTGATTGACTGTGTGATTTTTCATATGCCAATACTGCAGCTCAAACCCAGACCTTCAATGCCTTACCTTACCTTCTCTGCTGTTGTATTCTTTGTTCCTGTTTACAACACCTGAGGACACGAAGAACCTTGCTAGAACCCACAACATCTTCATGGCTTTGATGCAAGAGACCTGTAGTTTTTAGTTATGTTTAAAGATGGGTTGGTTTGACACTTCCTGTCCAAGCAGAAGGGAGTTACTGTAGTTCAGATCAAATTTGAACAGTAGTCCAAAAGTGGCCTGCACAAGGGTGCTGTATTTTTAGCATAGTAATCTTAACACCCACATCAAAATAATAATTTACAGATGGTTCAGACTATCTCTAGAGAGACTGCTCGCTTTGAACTGGTTGTCTCCTTTAGCCCTCTTTTTTCCAGCTGTCCACCTTCTCAAAGAGGTATTTAGAGAGCCAGGGAAGATGCACTACAATTAAATTGTGATGTGCTCTCAGTAATAGGAACTGGAGCAATACATTTGTGTTTAACACGAAGAAAAAGACAGATGTTTAAGGAGATAAGATACTTTGTCACACTTGGAAGTATCTTCAAAGACTAAAGAGCCACGTTTGGCCTGGAAGGAGCTACAGTGGAGCTGTGGCTGTCTGCGAAGCTGCTATCAAAGGATAGCTTCTTTTATTAAAAATGCACAAAGAGTTATACTATTCAAGGGATTGAAACAAACAACTTCTTTTATGCCTAAATTCATTCTCTTTTATCTCCTTCAGCTGAGAAAAAGGGGCCAAATATGCTAAACAGTACTAAGTGACTTCTGAAATTGAAGATGGAAATATCAGACTTTTTGCTTTTGCATTTCACTACTAAACTGGGCAGGTGTGACGGCAGGCAGCTTTGGCACGTGAAACCGCTGCTCAGGCAGCAATGGCCTGTAGCAAATCAAAAGGCCAATAGCATCCTGCCTTGTATCAGAAATAAGACAGCCAGCAGAGTTAGGGAAGTGGTTGTGCCCCTTTACTCGACATTGGTGAGGCCACATCTCAATTACTGGGTTCAGTTTTGGACACCTGAATTCAAGACAGACATTGAGGAGGTGCTGGAGTGGGTGCAAACAAGGGCAACAAAGCTGGCGAAGGACCTAGACAACAAATCTTACGAGGAGTGCCTGAGGGAGCTGGGGCTGTTTAGCCTGAGGAAGAGGAGGTTGAGGGAAGACCTCATCACCCTGGGCAACTACCTTAAGGGACATTGTAGAGGAGTGGGTGCTGGTCTTTTCTCACAGTTACTGATAGAATAAGAGGGAATGACCTCGAGTTGCACCAGGGGAGGTTTACGCTGGACATTAGGAATTGATTCTGTACTGAAAGAGGCATCAGGCCTTGGGACAGGCTGCCTAGGGAGGGGATTGAGTCACCATCCCTGGATATGTATTAAAATCATTTAGATGTGGTACTTGGACATACAGTCTAATGGTGAACTTGGTAGAGCAGGGTTATTGGTATCACTGGATTTCAAGGGTCTTTTCCAACCTGAATGATTCTATGAACACTACAATATTATTCTTGTTGATACTGTGGTAGCCACTTTGATTTAAAGCCTAAATGGACTTGAAATTCTCTCCCATACAAGAAGTTGTACATTGATTTATGCATTGGTACTACCTATTCTCTACCACAGTGTGGACTCTGTCACAGACTCTGTAATATCACTCATGATCACTCACCTTAAAAGTACACACAGGGTACATTCACTCCATTTTAGATCAATGCACTGGGTAGAAACCTGTGAATACTGAAGCAAGACAAGAAATTTCTCTTTTAAAAGACTTATCCTTAACTGCTTCTGGGCTGAACACTGATGGAGTGGGTGCGTATAGTAGCTCTGCTTTAAATTCATCCCCCTCTTTCAAACCTAGGTTGCACATTCTGATGAAAGAAGCAATAACCACGAAAGAATCCTTAAATACAGACCTTAAAAAGAGCTGACAGTCCCAGTAATTGACAGGATAAAACAGGCATTACACATCGTTGCTGTTTGTCTTGCCAGGAAGAAACGTTCCCTGATCAAGTGCAAAAAGGGCAACTGAAAAATGTTTAGTAATTCAGAAAGCCTTGGCCTTTAGTCATTTGAGTAGATACCTGATCAAACCCATGCACCTTTCTCTTTGGAAAGGCAAGAGGGGCAAATAGTAGAACTACATTTTAATGTATTTCCACTATATACAGAATCAGGGAAAGGAAAGCTCGGGCTCCCAGCAGGCAGATGCCTGGGGAAGCCCTGGTGATGTCAATGACTGTTTGAGAAAGGTGCTTTTGCTTCTACTGTCCTGTATTCTTCCCTTTCTGTAGGGAGGTGGACTAATGGCAGATGCAGTGAAGCTCTTGCTCCATATAATGATGTCTTTTTGTATTATTCCATTCCCTCAAAAAAGCAACCCCTACCTTGAACAGTAGAAGTGAGTATGATATGCTAGTTAAATTTGATTTTCCCAATGTGGAAACCCAGAGATTACTGATGTGGGTCAAAGACCTGTTTGATGCCAATATATTGATCCCTTTCTGTCAGGGAAATTCTATGTATATTATACCAGTTCTGTCTTCAGTCTCTGATTCTCCAGGCTCAGAATGAGGCTTCTTTCAGTCTTACTGTGAACTTCTTTAGGCTTGCATCTTACAGCATGATCTAATCAAAACTCAGGAAGCATCTATTTTTGTTTCTTGTTTTGCATTCATGACATTACCTTTAGTTTTCAGTGCTGGTCAAAATATCTTTTTTTATCTCCCCCCTGGTTATTACAAAACTATTGATTAAAATGGTAAAGTAATTAATCTGTATATTAACCAGAAAAACAAGTGTAACTTATAATGTCTGTTTATGTTTAAAGAGAAAGTTCTGTCCATGAGTGTATGCAGATATGCAAAAGTTTAAACTTCAGATAAGAGCTGTGCTGGCCAATACTGCATGAAGCACATTGGAAACACCTACTCATGTAGATCTGCCAGCAGACTGACTAGGGTGACAGGCTGAAATAAGGATCCTATGACAAACAGCTGCAACTCTAACTTCTGCTAGCACAGCTGGACCTAAGACAGGGTATCTGTTCACAATCACCATCAGTAGAAGGCAGCGGGACTTACATTGCCTTTCCTATTGCCTCAGGAGTTAAGCCAATCTGTTCCTCCACAAAACCAGCCCTTCTTCACAGACACATTTTTCTCCAGCACAAAGCAGCAAGTAAATCATGTGGATATTCATCTACTCCATATTGAGATCTGGTTCTGGAAGAACAAACAACTGTTCTGAATCTTAACTTCAGGGTAAATCCTCTTCCAAATGTATAGATCAGATTTCTTCATTATATTATTTTTCATCTTTATATTACGAGGCTCCATCTGGAAGTATTAATTCCTCTTACAAAACCATGAGAAAGTAAATTGTCAAAGACTATTTACTATTAACAGAGGAAAGAAATAGCATCAACTTCCAAGGAGTATGTTTTCTGATAAAGTTCCCAGTTTTGCATATAGAGAGCCCTGGCTGAGATTCATGGAAGCAGAATAACTTTGGGATATCTGCCCAAAACAAACAGAACAGCTGAATCTTCTGGGAATCACCTGACACTAAGAAATCTGCATTTCTTTTCCTACCTCCACAGATTATTATGGCACCAAAGAACTCAGGGTGCCTCTGTTGAGCAGATAGAGCCTGGGAATTTCATTATAACAATCTCTTGGTGGCTTTTTCCACTGGGTAATAATTTCTCCAGGCACTGACAGAGAGAATTAGGTTCAGTAGTTTCTGGTTTTTCTTTAATTATGCAAACTTTTCATTGCTTCCCACTTCTGTAACACAGAGAACAAATAGAGTAAACCAAAACCTCACTCATAATAGTAGTGATTGTATCTAGTGATGATTAGAGTTGTGTTTCTTATATGTTCTTTTATGTTATTGGGAGCGGGTGGATCAGCATAGTGATCCAGGGCCTTGGCTGCTAGTAGATACTGCCATTAGAAATAATAAATAACAGCAGCACTGGCTGCAGATGTTAACCAATTAGGTCCTCCTTGCACAAGTTCCTAAGCATTTTTGGTTTATGAATGCTAGGTAAGAAGCAGATGTTTCAGATGCTGCTTTTTCCTTCCTAATTAAAAAAAATAAAGAAAAACAAAGAAACCAACACATTTTAGTATCTGTGATTCTAGAATGACAGGTGGAATCACTCGGGTGCTAAAAAAATCCCAACCCCCCCAAATAAACAACTCCCTCCTCTCCCCACCCATCCTTGTCCTCCTCCCCAAACAAAGCACTCATTAAAATGGAAGTGTTAGTAGGGGGCAAAAAGTGCTGCTGTGTAAACTGTACTGCCAATGTAAATGTTCAATTAACACCTCATCAGTTAATTACTGCTTTGAAAATTGGCAGAAGGTGGCTGGTGGAAAATATCCGTTTACAGGAGTGTCGTCTACAGCTTTTGATTAAACTTCAGCCTAAATATATTCCTTGCTCTTCCACAATTACTTTGGTGTCCTTGGAAATGACAGAGCAGAGCTCCAGCCAGTAACCTTCCTCTCTTTTCTTTCCCCAGGACATGCATGTTATCAGCACAGATGAGAATCAGGTGTTTGCAGCTGTACAAGAGTGGAACCAGAATGACACGTACAATCTGTACATCTCTGACACCCGAGGGGTGTACTTCACCCTGGCCTTGGAAAATGTCAAGAGTAGTCAAGGTCTGGAGGGGAATGTGATGATTGACCTCTATGAGGTATGTCATGACTCCAAACATCTCACTCCTGTCTCAGTAACTCTCGTGATGCCAGCATTATTTCTTTCTTGCACATCAGTCTTACAATATGCATGTGAACAGCAGAACCAAAGAGTGACTAAACATGTAGTTTGAGAACCTTTTATTTGAAGGCCTCAGTGCAGTCAGCTAAGTTTCTGGGCCAGGTTTTACACAGGTCATTAATTTAGACCCAGCCTAGTACTACGAACAGATCCACTGCTGTACTCTGCTGTAGGTTTTCAAGTGAATAAAAACTCACGGCTCTTTCATGCAGAAGAAGATATAACTGAATAGTTCATTCAGTCTCTAAGAGGAACTTGTTAAGTTTCTTCACCAAAATCCTGGAGACATATTGGTCTAGCCTCTCAATAACATCATTCTTCAAATTTAGTTGCATTTCTGACAGTCTAATCTTTGTTTTAGAGGCAAGGAAGGACAGCAGCTTTTAGTTATCTTCGTCGTTTTCTCAGCTTGGACTATTCTGGCAGCTGGAGTGATTTTTGGATGTGCCCTCTTGGGCTATCCCATGAGCATGGGCACTCTCCTATCTTGTTTTTGTGTCCCTTTTCCCCTGTGTCTTTTCCTGACAAGTATATTCTGCATGAGCTCATCTATAAAAAGACCAATTTGCATTGTTTTCTGTTACAACTGATCCTTAGAACAGAACTTTTAGTGTGTCCTTGTAGTTCTCTTGCTCTGCTGCCAGTTTTAGTTCTGGAGACAACATTCCACTAAGTAGAAATACAGTCTTCAGCTACTGTTTGAGGGTCAGCATATTTTTTTTGTCTCCTCCAGGAGATGTTCTGACCATTTACAATAAAGGTCATAAACTACATCTGAGTTCCTTTGAGAATGAAAATACTTCCTGTACTTCCCTATCACTGTTTGAATATTAGCTCTACTGTACTGTTTGCCTTCAGCTTTCCTTTAATTTTAAACCACTTTGAATTTCCCAAACACAGAGCCCAAGTGTTGTACATAAATGCAGATGAATTGGAGGAGGATGGGCACTGGCATTTCAGTCGTTTGGAGGTTTTTACTATTAATCTCTCTGCAGTGCTGGCAGCCCATGGAAGAACTGCTGCCTCTTATTACTGTCAGCTTGAGAAGCAGTTTCACTGCATTATGTAAAGGTGTCCTACATCCCAGGGGGCAAGAAAAGCCTTTGTTTTGTTTTATTAGGCTGACACCATACCGTAACCTGGATTGAAATTGATGGAATCAGACTTGTATGTCATATCTGCTGATTGTCTAGAGAGAAAGAATATTGGCTGACACTGAACCTGGCACAAACCTTCCTTTCAATTTGATGTTCTAGCTGGAAGGGAACAGAAAGCCATGCAGTATTATTCTCCCAGTAGGGTTGTTGCAAATGATGAATGCTCGAGGGATAAATGGAGATGAAGACAAGAGAAGAAAAAAATAATCCATCGATCAATTAAAAGGAAGTGGAGCAATTGCAAAATAAGTCCTGTGGTGACAGTGGTCTATTTAAAAAAGCAAGAGTAGATGAGAAGATGCCAGAGACATCTGTTTGATGTACACATGTCCATATGCATGTTTGTCAGGTGTTCAAAGTAAGTTCTTTTGGTTGCACTGCAGTGAATGCGTTTGTGTGTGTAGATTCATGAACTGATTCTACACCCGGCATAAATCTGCTCAGTACTGCTGAATGGGGAGTAGCATTTGGGCGTGAAGAGAAAATAGAAGTTGTTTCATTTATTTAATTTATTTCATGCTGTCTCATCATGTTACCCCTTCTCCTGTATGTCACCTGGAGCCTTTCACTTGGAGCTTGTTATTTTGCTGTGTGGGCTCTTCTACTACTGGACCTGTAGAGGAGAAGACCAGTCCTAGAGAGACACTGTTGCCCCTCTGACACGTTGTACAGTGCGGGGTATGAGAATAGTTCTTTCCACCAACTTCCTGTGCCAACTTCAGCAGCAGCACACTGAACTCAGCATTCAGCAGATTGGCAGCTACAAAAGGGCTGTCCTAGAGACCATCTCCTAGAGCAAGGGGAGAGCATCAGTCACAGTTTATTTGGTGTGAATGCCCTTTCTAGTTCCTCCATCTCACCAATAACATGGCCTGGTTCTGCCTAGCTCTGTAGTTGGACTGGTCCACAGCAAGTCAATCTTGCCTGTGGGAATCCATGCCTGAACTGGTAACAGACTGTGAGATGTCTCTTATAACTATGGAACTCGGTGGTTTTTTTTAGCAATATGTATCTTGGATGGGAAGTATGTGTTTAATGTATGAAGGTGGTGATGAGGAGTGAAAAATATGCTCTTAATTGTATGTTTGGGTGCCTTGTATTTGTAATTTCTAAAGCTGTAGACAGCATTTGTGTCTGCACACAATGCATTTGAGGCAGTGAAGATTGTCTGTAATGCCTGTGTGGGAGAGCCTTTCCCTCTGAGCACTGATGGTCATGCACTTACTTGCACGAGTCTTTCTCTCTGACGATTGTATGAACAGCAGGGATGAGCAGAACATTGCATGTGTGGTGGTTGTGTGGATGCAATAGATGTATCTCTTCCTTGCAAGACCACACAAACATGAATACTGTGTACAGTCTTTTTTTAAGATAAAGCTGTCCAAGACTGACAGTATAAATTACAGTTTGCTTTCTCAGAAAAAGATTCTGAGCCCCAGCCCATGACTAGAATCATAAAAAGAAACATTCACAGGATTTCAGAACACATTTATCACCTGATATATAAAATGCTCTTTAATCATTTATGGCCAGCATTTCACAGGGACTATATAATATGACTATTTCAGGACAGCAACAAAGGAAAATATAAATGGAGCTATAGGCTCTGGTCTCTGGTAGTAAAGACAGAACTATGATGTTTTTTCATCCCTCTCTATTCATGCAGTATCACCAAAAGATCCTTGTCTTTTCAGGGTTTTCAGAAATTCTGAATACTTAATTGTGTTGGGACCAAACAAGCCAGCTAAGAAACTGCAAATGGTATTTTTTTATGCTTATATCAGCAATAAACTAGTTAACTCCTTAATTTAAAGACTAATACCTTTAGAATAAATCATGTCTAAGTTTTTACATAACTTCAGATGAAATTCAATGTCAGTGCTCAAGCAGGAAAGTGCTACTCAGAATGACTGAGTACACCCATGTACTGTACCAATGCACTGCACACTAGTGGTCCCACAGGATGTCACTGAAAGCACAAAAAGGGAGCTGCAGCATCTAAATCTAGTCACGTAATTAAATCAGTTGAGCTGGAACAAACTTTGAATTTGCTGTGTCACAACCATTGGCCACATGATGCCATTTAAGTAAGAATATCTACGAATAAAAGGTCTTGATGAATAATTCTGTGTACTATTCTACATCATAAGAAGAAAAGGCAGTGGATGACTGAATAGACTTGCTGGAAACCAAAAAGTTTCTCACTGCTCCCCTTCTCTTGGTTTTGCTTCCCGTTTTATTGCAGCACTCAGACTGCAGAATGACAGCCTAACAAATTCATTCGCAAGCTGCAGCAGCTATTGGGCTATTGATTTTCAGTGTGCTGAGAAGATGAGAACATTCTGCAGTGTGAGTTGTGGTTTAAGGTTGACTCTTTTTCTCCCCACTAAGACACTTCTGGGCTTGGTTCCAATGTGAGTCTTTAAGCATCACATCTTTACAAAATTCTCCTGCAGGTCTGTGGAGTAAAACTGTTGGCTAAACCACCAGGAGCAATAAAAGGATGAGAGAATCTCCGTGCTAGCTGTGTAACTAGCATTAGCAGTAACATGTAGCTAGTCACTAGTGCATTGACATCTGGAACGTTGTGTGCAGTTCTGGGCCCCTCAGTTCAAGGATGGAGAATTGCTTGAAAGAGTCTAGCACAGAGCCACAAAGTTGGTTAAGTATGTGAAACATTTCTGTTATGAAGAAAGGCTGAGGGAGCTGGGTCTCTTCATCTTGGAGAAGAGGATACTGAGGAGTGACCTCATTAATGTTTATAAATATGTAAAGGGCAGATGTCAGGAGGACAAAGCCAGGCTCTTCTCACTTATGTCCAGTGATAGGACAAGGGGCAACAGGTGCAAGATGAAGCATAGGAGTTTTCACATAAACATAAAATATGTCTTTTTCTCCGTGAGGGTGACAGAGCCCAAGAACAGGCGGCCTGGAGAGTTTGTGGAGTCGTCTTCTCTGGAGACATTCAAAACTCACCTAGACACATTCCTATACAATAGAATATATACAAATATATACAAAACCAATATCAATGCTAACACTGTCACCACCACCCCCCATAGGAAGTTTACATCAATGTTAAAACTGATGCTGTGAGCAGGCACTGAGGAAATCCCAAACAGGACTCATCAGCAGACAGGAGCTGGATTCAGGAGCTCAATCCTGAATTGGCTTCAGAAATCCGTGGATTGAGATCAAAGGCAAAACAGGCCAAGTCCTCCTCAGACACCAGCAATTGAAGAAGAGAACTTGATCCTTTTGATGTCTCAGCTTTATATGAGATGATGTCTCTAGAACGAAACACCTTGTTGGTGAGTTTAGAGTCACCTGTCCTGTCCACTCCCCCCTCGCAGGAGCAGCCTTTCACTTACTGCATCCTCAATGTGGTACACAAGATTGAGCAGTGGGGCTTCACAGAAGCAGGTATAGCAAGAACCTTTGTACTCAGTCCATGATAGTAAATAACATCAAGTGTTTTAACTTCTAGAAGCAGATGCTGTCTGCAAAAGTATGCTGCTAACTTCAGGAAGAAGTGCAGTTACTTAGAAGAGACTGAGCTGAACAGTCAATGAACAGAGTTAGCTCTATTCAAACTCAAACAGGACAGATTGTCACTTTACAGTAATGCTATTAACGTATTGCCATGTTCCCATGCTGTTCCTGAAATGCAATCTTTATTTTCTGTTTGTCACTTTTCCACCCACAATGATTTCATCTTGTCCCCAACACCATAACTTGCCTTCCCTTCATGCTCTTCAGTAAATATTGCCCTTATATTGGACACAAGCACCAGATCCTTGTGAGTTTGACACGGCAAGAGAGACACATACACAGAACCTGCATTGGCTAGATGTATTTTTCAACCATGTGAATTTTTCCTAGGTAGCAGGGATAAAGGGAATGTTCTTGGCTAACAAGAAGATTGACAACCAAGTGAAAACGTTCATCACCTACAATAAAGGGAGAGACTGGAGTTTGTTGCAGGCTCCGGACACTGATCTGAGAGGAAACCCCATTCACTGTCTCCTAGTAAGTATCTGTGTGGGAATCTGAGGTGTGATAACATCACAGAACAATTTTTTCTACCAGGTGATTTTGGAAAGGAGAGGGCAACTCCTCTCTACATATGCTGTATCTCATTGAGACAATATTGCATGTTGAAAGTACAGTACGTCAGGCTTGGGCTGAAAGGTGGTATTGCAAGAGCTGGCATTGTAATTCAGCTTGATTGCATTTCTGGAACAAAAAGAAGCATCACAGATCAGCTTCCTTCTGCACCGCCGATGGTCTCCCCGTAAACAGTATGTGAAGCTGGACTCTTGTTCCGTGCAGTTGGTTCTCTGGACACTAGATGGGAGGAGTGAGCTATCGTAGCTCAAGAACTCGCAGGGACTTAATAGCTTTAGACAGGCTCAAAGGAAAGGAGAACTGAGGGGTTTTTTTCAGGCCACTCTGTAGAGGGTATTAATATTTGTCATTTTCTCTTTGAACTCAGAAGTGAGAATCGACACATTCATCCAAATATATTTATAGCGATGGGTTTGGTTTATGTTGTATCTGTCTCAGTTCTTATTGCTATAGATCTACATATAGATGTCTTTAATCATCATTATATGCAAACACTTACCAAGAGTGAAAATGAAGTATAAGTAGTGTGAATAGAATTGGAGACCTCTGTCAAATTAGAAGACTGATCTCAACGTATTTTTCAGCCAATAAAATCTATACTCAGTAGTGGGATAATACTTAGAACCCCAGGTTTTCAGATTCTCAGTAGCTTTTATATTATACAAATTCTGACATGGTTTCAGGCAGAATAAAGGTCACTATTTAGACAGGTTTTCTTCCTGCTGTCCTATACTTGCATGTTGTTTTCCAGGAGGAAAAAAGAAAAGATATGTTTCTGTCTCTTATTTTGAGTCTATAGGTTCGTTAGAATCTGAATCAGCATTGTATTTTATGCTTTGTGATAAGGAATTGAATGCTACACTAATCTCTTAGCTGAACCTCATGTATTATTACAAAAGCAAAGACCAAATAGCCTGGTATTTGATGCTGTTCCAACAGCTGATTGAGCCAAAATGCAAGCTTTTCATTTTCTGTCCAGTTGGGAAAAAATAAATAGAGAGGACTCAGAAAATTTATTTCAGAGTATGAATGAGTTTGTTTACATTTGTCTTCTTCTTCCAAGCTTTTAAAAATTGTAACTAAAGGCATTTTTAAATAAAATCTTTCTGTGAGATGAAAATCAAAAAGCTGACATTCAGAAAACTTTGCAGACATAAAGAAAGCAACTGAACTTTTTGGAAGGGGCTGTGTGTGGGAGCCTTTGTGTTTCACATTGATTGTAGTCTAGTTTTAAGTCATGTAAACTTATTTGGTAAAAATAAAACTTCTTGATTTCTTCAATTTATGGCCAACTTTATCAGAAATCCAATATTTTTATTACAGGACATCATAGTGTAATATTTAAGGGGGCTGGTAAGGCAGAAGAAATAAAAACTATGCAAGCAAATACAATAATAAAAAATAAGCTTTATTCTTTTCCTATAAATTTTGAGTTCTGAGGAAAGATCTCGCCTGGTATTGCTGTGCACTGATCAAGAGAGGTCTGACTTGCCATCGTGGTTGTAAATGAGCTACAGGTACTGCTCTGTTGGGTCCTTATGGAACAGCTGTTGGCAGGAACTGTGTATTTTAAATCTGAGGGTTTGCTGCCACTGTTTTACTACAATATAATGGACATGGTCTTCTGTATATAAACCAGGACTGGATGTGTCTTATGGAGGGAGAGAATTATGTCTCACTTAAGCCTTCCCACCAATACCTTTTCTGCTACTATTCACACATGAGACACATGAGAACACAATTAATTTCATTTAAAATTAGACCATATATGCCTGGACAATTGAGAGTGGTAAACCTGGACAAGCAAGACAAGGAGTCAGGGACCCATAAGGGCATTCTGCTGAGGAAATACATGGAGAGAAGGAGTTGTCCCCTTCTGAGGCAGTTCTGTTGTTTGTCAGTGTGACATACCTGTAGTATTGAAATAGTTCACAAACTCCACTCATCTCTCTAGTCACACTGTCTACCCCTGCATCACCCCAAGTTTTATCTCCTTTTACAGTTTGCTCCTTTTCCTTCTTTCTCAGGGCTGGGCCCAGTCCTATTCAATATATTCATTGACAACCTGTGCGAGGCGATCATGCCTACCCTTAGGAAATCTGAGGATGACAGCAAGTTGGTGGGGAGTGTTGATCTGCTGGAGGGTAGGAAGAAGCTGAGGAGAGGCCTGGGCAGGCTGGGTCGATGGGCTAAGGCCAATGTTATGGGATTCAACAAGGCACTGGCAAGGCCTCCCCTTGAGTACTGTGTGTGGTTCTGGGCCCCTTGCTTCAAGAAAGAGACTGAGGTGCTGGAGCAGGTCCAGAGGAGCAAGGAGGCTGGGGAAGGGACTGGAGGGACAGTCTTACGAGGAGAGGCTGAGGGAGCTGGCATTGTTTAGGCTGGAGAAGAGGCGACTCAGGGGAGACCTTATCCCTCTCTGCAACTACCTGAAGGGGCCTTGTAGTCAGGTGGGGTTTGGGCTCTTCTCCCAGGCAACTAGTGATAGGCAGAGCGGGCAAGGCCTGAAGCTGTGCCGGGGGAGGGTTAGGCTGGATTTAGGAAGCACTTCCTCGCGGAAAGGGTGATCAGACATTGGAATGGACTGCCCAGGGAGGTGGTGGAGTCCCCGTCCCTGTAAGTGTTTAAGGACAGACTGGATGTGGCACTTAGTGCCGTGGCCTAGGGGATTGTGGTGATGTTGGGTCATAGGCTGGGCTTGATGATCTTAGAGGTCTTTTCCAGCCTCAATAATTCTGTGATCCTGCTTGTCCTTGTGGCATAGCTAAGTGAGTTCTTTAGTTAATTGTGTATCTACATTAGCTGCCATCCTTACTCCACAGCGGATACTAAGGGTTTCACACTGCTGGTTTTCAGCAAAATTGTCTCTAGCTCAGGACACAGCAATGATGGATGTTCCTGCTTGTTGGCAGAATGGGATCTGCCCTTTCCCAGGGCGACAGCACAGCCCCTGGGCTGTAAGCGCACTGCCGTGTCCTTTGTGCTTCTGGTCTCTAAATCTAAACTAAGGGAGATTTACTACAGAAATTAGTGCATAGCAGCTAAATTGGCATCTAAGGAGGTTAAGAAGGAATCTAGTTGAAACACAAGGCGAGACAGATGGTACCATCCCTCTAGTGACAGTATGCTCAAGGTGTTGTTTTGAAAGAAGCTCAAAGAATTTCTTTGCATTTTTGTGAGACACTCCTGAATAATGAGGAGGAAGGAAATTCCATCTAGTCCCAAGGTGGTTGATTTTTTTTCTTTATGCCACTTGTTTTCTAAACTTAATACAATTAATTGTCATTAAATATCTGTGAAGGTATTATATCCCAAAGATTCTGGTTTTGTTTTTACACTTATATTGTGCTGTGAAGTGGCTAACTGAGGAGTAACTCCATCTTGCAAGTTACGGGTATCTGTTTGGGAGAGTTAATCAGCTCACTTTAAAGAATGGCCTTGTAGTTAGAACACAGGGACAAATCTCAGCAGAATCTTGACTCAATCTTTAGGCCTTTCTCCAACTTCCTTGGGCAGCTCGTTTATTTTCTGTGTGCCTCTTTTTCTGAGATATCTGCTTGTTCCCTTCCTAATTTTTTTTTTATCTGTGTGGATTATAAGGATTTAAGGACCAAGATCCTTTTCTCATAAGAAGGAGTGTTCATGCCATCTTCCACAGAACAATTTAAGCATTTAAGTGAGGTATTTTGAATGTATCTGCTGGAAATATTTCTCTCTTCATTGCTCCTTGCTATTGCAGGTGAGCAAATACTGTGACTAGCCCTAAGTTCCTGAATGGTGTCTGGCATCATTCTCATGTTGTAATACCTTGCCCCAGTTCTAATCAGTCACTAACGACTGTTTTGTTTGTGTCATGCCACTGGAGATTATTCAGATGGGCTTTCCAAAACAGCCAAGCAGTGGGTTTGTGGATTTTTATGTGAAATTTTACTAATGAATGATAAGCCCTATGAAAGTGGAGCATGAAAGTGCTGTCTTGAAAATATTGGGAAGCAAGAAATTGACTCCAGCATGATTGTAAGAACATGGCAGTGAGAAGAGCAATGAGCTGTATTGCTTACACTTTATGTTCTTCCTAGGTTGTAAATGCTCCATAGCTGTTGTCTTCCCCTTGGTGCTTGCATCAACTAGCACAGCTAGGGACTAGGCAATGACAGGGAAACACAAAATTCTGATGATAGTAATTATTTCAGTAGCCTGTTGGTAACAATACCTATAGAGACAATTGAAGGAAATTCTGGAAAATAAAGCTGTCTGTAGGTGAGTTAAGCTGTGGGAGCTAGAGGAGGATCCCAAACCAGTTTGCAAAAATATCCATTGATGAACCATATAAGATGGTGTACATCAGGGATGGAGAAGACAGTGCTGCCACAGTAAGAAGGTGAGATGGTCATGGGCAGTAACTTGAGGTGTTTAGCTAGAGTGGTTTTTATACCATAACAAATTGTCTCTAGAGACTGTATTACTGCACTCCAACCAGTAAGAAATTAGGCCACTAAAAATACAGCACTCTGCTTAGACAGGTGACCTGGCTTTTAATATTTAAGATACATATTTAATTTCCATGAAATGAGACAAATTTGAAAAAAATCTCTGGTAGCACAAAGATTTGATTCTAATGAGGTCTAATCTGTGTCAGAGTTGCGAATTAGCTGAATTGCTGCCATTAGCTGCTTCCTTCAAAACACTGAAGTTGTCTTGGAATACGTTAGCTTTAAAAATATGTTCTGTGTTTAGTCTTTTCACAATGTATAAAACTGTATAAGGAAAAAAATTCATGCTCTTGTAATGCTTATTCAATTTCTGCATGCATGTCAGCTCAATTTGGTTTCCACACCCTTCCTGCGCCCCAGGCTGCTCCAGCGGCTGCCCTCGCAAGGCTGTCACTTAGAGTTAGGCTGCCAAGTACATTCCACTTAGCAGGTTGTGTTCCCTTCTCACAACCATGTCCTTTTCTGCTACCTCACATAAGTGAGAGCTCCCATCCCTTCTCACCACCCTCACTTGCCTCAAAACCCCCTCTGCCATTCTCCACAGGGAGATTTTCAAAGTCAGACACCTACTTTGAGACAGGATGGATAAGTGGTCTTCCTTCAGTGACTTACCTATGTGGCTAGCCTACAAAACTTTTGGAGATTCAGGGCTACCTAGCCTTTAGGCAGCTGATTTAAGAAAGAGAGACTTGCCCCCTTAAAGCCTGCAGGTCCTCGTGTATATCCTCTCCTGCTTGTCGTACAAAGCCATGCAAGCTGAAGCATGGGCTCTCTGTACTTCCGTTCTTGCGTGATGTCCTCCTCAACTGGCTCAGTTTGCTTCAGATTTCTTTTCCCATCTCCCTTCCCTTATCATGTTTCATGAAGGGCTCTTCCTGAGATTCAGAAGAAAACCCAAAAAGAGGCAAAAATTCAGACATTTTCACACTAAAAATTTGGAAGAAATTTTAATGGCAGCTTTGGAAACCTGCCTCTCTGTCTTACATTCTTGCTCAGCTGATTTATTCGGCACTATTTCTGCCTTATCTGAGTATCTAACACACAAAATCAATAACAAATAGGTGAGGTTTCCATGGATATGTCTGTACTGAAATCTCAAAGGTCACATCCAGACGGGGCAATGAACCATTGTTTTAAACAACTTTTTAACTGATACTTTCCAGTCCTGGTATTTCTTGTTAGTGCAGTGCAGAATGGAATCATCTGTCAAAAATACTGAGCGTCAAGAAATGGTCTGACACTGTCTGAATTAGTTGTTTCTCACGGCTAATTAGTGGTGACTCAGCACCACACTGATAAGGTTGTATTTCTTCTTGTTGCAGTGATAGCTTGGGCACTGCTGCCTTGAGAGTCACTTCATCATATCTGCCATCCTTGCTTGCTTCCCAAGAGAGCTAGGAGCCAGTGGAGCTAGGTAGTCCTTGGCATTACCTGCCCTTGCAAGCCTGAATGCCTCCTTTGTGGTTATAGCCTCAAAGATCTTGTCCTTGTAGAGGGTTTCAGCCTAGTGAATCAGTTCCCCAGCGGGTACGGGTTGTGTCAGACAGTTATAGCAAAACTCTCTTGCAACAGAACCAGAACATTGGCCGTGTCATTCTAAGAGCGTCTGAATGCAGCGATTATGAAGTAATGCAGAAAGACACGGTGTGTGTCTAAGCCTGTAGAAATAGGAGCATGCATTTCATGTTGTGTCTGCTTTTTACTTTTATTTCATCTTTCTCCATAGCCCTATTGCTCCCTTCATCTTCACCTGAAGGTCTCAGACAATCCCTACACCTCAGGAAACATCGCCAGCCGAGACACTGCCCCCAGTATTATTGTAGCTTCAGGTATGAAATGTTTGTTGCCTGTGTATGACATGCAAACACTGACAAAATCTGCTGTTTGTGGAGGGTGTTGAGTGCCTTGTGGGATGTCACACCACCAGTATTGGGAAGGAATGCAGACTGTCAAATAGAAGTCCTTATGGACCTTCCACCTGACATATGAAAGGGGTTTTTTGATGGAAACTGGCCTTCAAAACCAAGGAGATCACTTCTGGTCCTCTGTTCCCACCAACATAAGATTCAAATCTGGCCATTTCCTTTGCATATGGAAGTGTGTACAGCTGCATGGGTTGGATCTTTTATATGACTTTTCTTCGGAATGATGATCCTTCCTCTTCCCCTCTTTCTCATCATAAAGATAGAAATTCTATGATTGCAAAATGTAAATAAAGACATTTACTCTCCTTATCTGCTAATTCTGCTGTTTCTTGGAGTGTTACATCACTAATCACTGCTCATGTTGCAGGTAATGTAGGCACTGAGCTATCAGACAGTGATATCAGTATGTTTGTTTCGTCCGATGCTGGGAACACTTGGAGACAGGTAAATGACACAGAATCACAGCTTTAACAGTAATCAGAGGAAATTGTCATAAAAGTAGATTCAGTCTGTCACTTAGGTTTATGTCTTTTTGTTCAGATCTTTACAAAAAGGATAAACTCTTCCCTTCTGAGAGGTGGAGAGATGCTCAAAGACTGAATAAGTGGTTAGATTTCACATAACAGAAATTTTATTTTTATATTTGTACTTGAAGTTTGACTTCAGTTGAACACTGTAGAAAAGAGAAGATATTAAAATGTGAATACTAAGGGGATAGAATGTGTCTTGTTTTACTGTTGCACAACACTCTGTTCATGATTATACTTTCCCAAGAGTCAGCAGTTGTGCTGGTCTATTTTCCTTCAATCCATGTGGGGCTCATTTCACCTAAGCTGAGTTGTCCAAAGTTCAGTATTCATATAAGTGAATTCTTTTGCTTTCCTTTTCAGCTAATAGAGAAAAGGACAGAATTCTAGTAATCTTGTTCATCATGCATTAATTGTGAAAATAGTGGATGCTGAAGTTAAAGCAAATTCCTAATATTTAGTGGAATCCCACCTGTTAGGAAGGCATTGCTATCTTTTAATGTGCTTATCTCCAGAACAAGTGGCTCTGTTATTCCTATTTTCTGCACTTGATATCAAGTCATGGAGATAAAGAGTGACTCTCACAGACTGGCAAATGCTGCTATATAAACTGGCAAGAAGATGTGTGCAGAAAGTCAATACAAAAAAAGACACAGAAAAAAGAAAATATTTTTAAATATTTGGTAGTCCAAGAATCTAATTATTTTGCAGTGTGTGACCAACCCTCACTTTAATGTCTGTATGACTTAGGTGAGATAGAGACAGATATGTCCAAGCACATGAAGTTCTTCTTTAAACAAAAATCTATCATTAAAATGAGGGAAATGGTTGATTTTTTAAAATGTTCATGCTTTTCTAACTTTCTGTTGAGCAAAGGCAGAATGCATTTTCAAAGGATCTGGAAAAACTAAAAAAAACCCTGGTGAACCAACCCCGTGCATCAGAAAGCAAAATGCAAGATATGTCTCTATACAGAATGTTTTTCTCTACTCTGTAACTTCCTTAGCACGTACCTACTCTCGGTCATGATCATACTAAAAGAACTACAACATTTTCTTGATATTAAGGAAAATAGATTTATGTATATACTTAAAATTCCAGATTTTTGAGGAAGAGCACAGTGTTCTATACTTGGATCAGGGGGGAGTACTGGTCGCCATGAAGCACACATCTCTGCCTATCAGACATCTCTGGTAATGACTCTGTCTATGCTAAATGTCTGCTGACTCTCTTTTCAGATGCCAGGAAGCAGGCAGTTAGGCTGCATCCAGAGTTTTCTGTAGCTAAATCTAAAAAAATTAAGTAAAGATACTGGCAAACATTAACTCAAATGGAGCTTTGCCATTCCTGTTTATGTTGTTTCTGCCTGGCCAGATCTAAGATATCATCAATGTAATTCCACAACTTTCCTGGTTTACCACAACTTTCGATCTTGAGTTTGGTTATTTATGCAATATGTATCTGGATTATGGTTTTGTTCTCTTACTCAGATGACAATGTACTCTTTAGTTTCAAAATTATTGGTGAACAGGTAGCTCTTATGAACCAATAATTTGTTGAATAGATTCGGGATTATATGGCAAATAAGGCAAAAGTGTCCCCACTAGTTAGCAGACTTGAGTTTGTGTGGTAGGTAGAACAGAGTTTTGTGCTGTTTTGCATTATTATTTCTCCTATAGTCAGTGTCTCATCAATACCTGAAGCACACAGGCTCAAGTCTTAAGAACTGATGAGTGGTTTCAAGCTTTCCCTTCAGCCCACCACAAGGAAGACTGCTGGTCAGAAAAGGCAAAGATTTTGCACAAAAAAAATCTAACCTTCTTAAAATATCTTAAGTTGGTGACCCCAAAATAAGATGCTCAAAGTCACATGTTTATTTTTTTTTTTAATCCTATCCCTAGGCTACATTTTGACCTTAAAACCTAACTTTAGGAACTTTTGCCACTTAAGTGTTGTCCATGAGCTAGTGGCATGATGCCAACCAAGTTTGATCAGTGCTCTTATTTATGATGTTTCCCTCAAAAAAATGGTTATTTAAAAGAACTGAAAATGTAGTATCCAAGAACAGGAGTTGCTTCCCACTTTTCTGTAGCAGCTGTAGTGGAGTAGAGTCTCTGCAAGTAAAGTAGGAGGAGAGAGTATGGAAAGACACTAATTCTTCTTTCTCTACTAGGTTAAGTTTTGATGAAGGGAGATCTTGGAGCAAGTACAGTTTCACATCCCTTCCACTGTTTGTAGATGGAGTTTTAGGGGAACCTGGAGAGGAGACTCTCATAATGACGTAAGTTAGCCTATGATCATGCTACTCTGCTGCTGAAGGGAGTCACACCATGAATATCTTATGAGGGTTGTTGGGAGCATAATAAAAACATTTCTGGTTGAGGTCTGAACCAAGTATTATCTGAAGACAGGAGTATGGGGTCTTCTTTTTTTACATCATTGATGTTTATTTGTGATATGATTGATGGAATGACAATATGGTTCCTTGCAAGCTGCAAAAACAGTATCATTTAGTTTATCGGTATGGACCCTGACTCCTCAAATTGAGTGTGTTACAAAATGGAGTTACATTTGACAGATGAATAGTTGAAAGAGAAATGGTGGGTTATTTTTGTAACTTTGGGTTTGCTACTACTTAATTTATTTTCCAACTGAAATACAGAAAAATGAAGATATTCTTTTGTAAAAATGAATGACAAAACGTTGCCGTGGGGGCTGACTCATAAAAAATGATGATTAGTTTCAGTGTGGCGTGCTGAGTTCTGCACAGTGCATTAATCTAGATTTAACCTGCCAGAAACTGTGACTTTTTACCTGAGATCAGATTTGCAAAACAGAAGGAAAAATCAGTTTCTGTCTGTAAAAAATGGACTGACATGATAAACAGGGTATGTGGCTTGGAAGCTAACTTGAGTTAATAGAGATGTATGAAGAATGTTCCCTGCAGGTTTTGATTTTAATTTATATTGAAGGGATTCCCAAAGCTTATAATCAAGAAATCAAACTGGTATAGATATAACTGTGTCCAGCCCCATGTCAGATCTTCACTGTATTATCTTTCTGGGGATTGATGTAAGTGGGAGGATCTTGATCCACAGAATAAAAGCTGCAGGCAATTTTGAAGAGGGCTGTAATTTAGCAACCTAAGTTTCACTTTCACTATGTCAAATGAAAATCAATAGGACTGGTGCTCCTTACAGACTTATTGTCTGTAACTATCAGACTCTGCTTGGTGCTATCTTTTACTGTATGGTCTTTCTGCTGTATTCTGTAGAGTGTTTGGGCATTTCAGCCACCGCTCAGAATGGCAGCTGGTGAAAGTAGATTACAAGTCCATTTTTGATCGGAGGTGTGCAGAAGAGGACTACAGGCCTTGGCAACTGCATAGCCAGGTAAGAAGCAAGGAGACTGGGATCTAACTTCAAATAGGTAATGATTCTGCAGTTAAAGGTCAGCATGATCCAAGATCTTTTCCTGTTAATGTGATGTATGTTCAGGCTTTTTGTGAGCCCTGAAGAATAAACAGCCGCCTTTTATGTTTCATTCTCCATGCAGGCAATTAGCTCAGACTTATGCAGTGTTAAAGAATGCAACAACAGCAGGAACACTGACACTCAAAGAGTCACGAACTCCTTCACGCTTACATCTCACATTCAGTTTTACCATCCTTACCTTCTTTCTTGTCTTTCGTCCTTCTGTGTCCTCAGAACCAGTGTTTAAGATCCTTCAAGTTCCTCTCACAACAGTCTTCAAATTCCTGCCCTCTCAGCCTAATTTTCTTTCTCATTGGGTTTCATTTTTGTTCTGCCTCTCTCAGCATGGTACTTCTGCTGTGAGTACTGGGTGCTTTAGTTTATGCTTTGCTGTCCCGTGCCCTTCCTCTCCCTTGCATCCTGGATGCAGCTGCTGCATCACTACTGGAACCATTGCTCAAGTGTCCAGTAAGGTAACACACTCTGCACTGTGCCTCTGCCTGCCTTCAGACACCTTCCCAGCTCTGACAAGTTTGACACAACAGCCTGTATTAGATCAGGTTAGAGTAAAATAAGGTTCCAATTCTGTGGTTATATAAACACCACAGTCTCCACTGAAATCTAAAGCGAAACACCCATTTATATCATCAAAGGTTATCTTCATATAACATGCTGGGCAAGAATTTAATAATGAATATGAAATGAAAATCGCTTGACTCAGACCAGCTGCTTGCACAAGGCACAACTCCACACAAAAAATACTAGTTATGACTTGGATCCTTAGATGTTGAAGAACAGTACAGTTTCCTTGAAATTCAAGGGGGTTGGCATTTTACACCAGTTGGCACTTGGGCCCTTCTGTTTCATGGGCAAATCAAAGCCATGAAAAACGTCTCTTTCCTACAGTAATTTTACCAGCAGAAAACGTAACAACTGAGACCTCACAGTATTTTGTTCTTTACTTTCTTGTGCTTGCATAAGCAAAAATGCCAAGGATTTTGTAGTATATCTTCGAGGGTGTTCTCTTTGGAGCTTGCAGAACTGTTTTTAGGAAGGCTGCTGTGGACTTCTGCCTTTTGATTTGTTTTCCATTGAGATTACAAGTCTGATACTTCTTCCCTAGATAGAAATATTGAACAGAGTGCTGAAGATAGGAGTGAAGAGACAAGGAAGTTTTAGCATCCACATAACAAGTCAAACCCTGTAATACCTGAGTCATAGTCTGTGGAAAGTATTTACATATATACATATTACTAATTTATACCCAGTAAAATTATTTTCAGAGAGATCAGACAAAAAAAATAGAACTGCTCTGTGTGTCAGATTGCAGAGTCTTCAGACTGTGTTTTCAGTTGCTATGAAACGTAACGTATAAACAAAAAATGGGCCTGGATCAATTGCTTATTGGTTTTGGAACAAATTCAGAACTGAATCAGATACATACGTAACCTCAGATCATTTCTTAGTGTGTATTGGAAAAGCTGGTTTAGTCTCACTTAAAGCTTCAGTGGCTTTAATTAGCTCCAGTGTACTGACGTGGCATTTGACTTCCCATCGTCTTCCTTTGAGTCACAGCTCCCATTGCACAAGCCTAGAAAAAGTAGGTGTTACAAATAGCCTGGCAGGTGTCAGAGAAAGATATTTTTGGTTTTGTTTCCAGGGAGAAGCCTGCATCATGGGAGCAAAAAGGATCTACAGGAAACGCAAGTCAGAGAAGAAATGCATGCAAGGAAAATATGCTGGTGCTATGACCTCAGAGCCATGCGTGTGCACAGAGGCCGACTTTGACTGGTGAGCAATGGGCACTAGAACTGTGAGCTCTCTACCACACCAGTGCAGAGCTCATTAGAGAGATTGCAGGCTTACAGAGAATACAAATTAATAAACCTGTAAGTGGCCAAACAGCTTACTCCCTGATAGCACAGATTCAGCAAAAAGAGGAAATATGAAAAAGATACCTGTAATCTGCTAAGGTTCCTACAAAACTGATGCTGAGTAAACCATTTTCCAGGTCATGTCTGAGCTGTGTATGGCATTAAAAGGTCTACTTAGCACATCTAACCTCAGCAATGATGAGAGTTGGCTGTGAAAGTAGCACATCATATACACATATGTATATGTGTATATACATATATAATAATATGTACATATATAATGTGTGTAAAAATTAAATAAATTCTTCATACATAGTCACACACATGTATATACATGTAAAAGTAAATGTATTCTTTTGCAAAGTAGGTCTGCAGCTTCTGGAAATCAGTATCTAGGGAATCTCTGAATCATTTGTTCTCTCTGGACCATCATTTTTAATAGTGTTCAACAGACTTTACATTCATGATTTATTTCCTTCTGAAGCCTTTTCTCCTCTGCTGTGTGTTATGGGACATAGAGTCTATGGGACATAGAGTTATAAATGGTGGGATAAAATGTTCAACTTCCAGTTTCCTTTCACGATTCCTGCTGACTAACAGCAATTTGCACAAAAAAAGGTAGGGAAGCAGATTAGTGAGGTCTCTATATCACTTACTTAAATTTGAGATGGTCCTGGGTGTCTCAGAAGACATAATTGATGGGTCTTTGGCAGTGCTGATAAACCCTCTTTGTTCCTCTCCTAGCTAGATCTGTGTCAGGTTATTAAACCTAGAAACTGTAAAATTCACCCTGAAGAAATTAATCTGATAAATATTTTGTTTCTTGCTATATGATTTCACTCCAGGATCACAGAAGTTTATAGCATTTCCCTTCTCACTCTTCTGTATTTGTAGTTACATTGATTTTTTTTCTATATAAAATCAGTAACTCAGACAAGGATTTCCTTGAAAAGCAAATTCTCTTGCACCAAACAATAATCTTGGCAATGATTCTCCAAATATAGTTTCCTGATGATTCTTCCAGTAAGGTATTTGTTAGGGAGAAGATACCTCAGTTCTGTGTATAGTTCATCATTTAGACACCTAAAGGTCTTGGATTTCTGTCATTTAACTTAATGTCTAGTAATGTAAAAAAAATTGGAATCAAGCAGAAAAACACCCCACCAGGAATAGGAATGGAATTCCCCAAACTGAATCACAAAAGTAAGTGATGGGATGGATCTGGTTAATCCTGAGTAGTCAAATAGTAGTCAAACCCCCTTACACATTCTCTCCGGTTAAAACAACAGCAAGGCAGCCTGGCCTCGAAGGGTCTCAGAGAGAATTTATCAGGCAATGAAGCAGCTTGGGGAAACAAAAGAGTTTATTAAATCTGTATCAAAAAACAGAAAGAAGAAAAACTCAAGCAAGTGAAAACAAACAAGACAGAAACTGCGTCACAATGACCCCTGGGGAGAGGGACACACACACACACTGCAGCAAAAGGAGACACTCATGCCTAGGACACTTCAAACTCTAATTTCCAAAGGTTTAACAGTCACAAACCTTTTGGGCACAGCATGGCCCAGAGCTGCCCAGTGGCCGACAGGGCATGTTAGTCACTGTACCCTACAGCCACCGTACCCTGTGGCCATCGGAGCCATGTGTTGCAGCTCCAGCAGAAGAAGGAGCCTGCTCACTTCCAGTCAGAGTTTTTTACTGGGGTGCAGGGTAGATGGGAATGCCCCTGCATGGCTCTCTAAACTGGTCACAACCCCCCTCTCAAAGCCCATCCCAAATCTTTGGTGTCAGCTCTGGTTGCCTTCACGGCTCCTGTGGGAGCTGGAGACTTTTGTCCACTGAAATGGGCCTTTACCTAGGTTTGATAGCTCTTAACAGCTTCAGCCTCCTAAGCAGCAGAAAACATTATCTGGAATGGGGGCTTCTGTCTCACTCACAGTCTGAAACATAACAGATATTGTTTTGGGGAAGGAGAAGAAAGTTGATACCAAAGTCCTTTCTTTTTCCTAACTCAGGACACACGTGTAAAAAGACATGCACTCCTGAAACGCTTCTGACAAAAAAATACGCTTTCTTTCTAGATTTTCTCTTGCTCTGAAAAAGAATGTATTTATGTCATTAACATTGATAGCGTGGCTTGCTACTATAAAATGTTGTTGCTAGGTAGAGAACAAAAGTACTGTGGTGACAGTTGCTGGGGGAAGCAAGCTTTTATTTCTTTTACATCAACTTCAAGGAAACTTTCTTGAAAAGATCTGCTGAGTTTGTGGGAGTATCTCTAACAGAAAGCTCGGATGGTTTGGAATGTACGACAGACACTCATGGTTCACATGCACTGACAAGACCCCTGAAATCTGTCTGAGGAAGCAGAATTAGGACTTTGTGCAAGTCATCTTGTTATCAGTAGCCTGAGAAAAAATACTCTTAAAAATACTGCTGGTCTGTGTGCTGAGCTGACTGGTAGAAATTCTTTCTGACCTTGGAGGAGCTTTCTTCTGCTGATGGTGTCAGTTACGGTTTAGAGCAGATTGTCGTGATTCCCACCATTTTTCTCTGAGTGCTTGTTATTTCTACAGTTCTCAGATCTGGATTTTTGCTGTATCCATTTCAGCTTCCCTCCCCACTGCCTTTGAGGGAAAAGACTGAAATATTGCTTAAAGTATCCAGTTCAGAAATATTTACTGTCAATATTCATCATTTATTTATCTACATAGTGCAGTTGGGAGCATAGTTTTACATAGATGTGCTGAGGAAGGGTAGAAAAGCCAAGGGAACAGAAGACAGAGTTTTACCATGGAAGGAGAAAATAAGATGGCAAGGAAAATGGTATTTTTCTGGCTCTGCTGAATTGCTCAGCCCACTTTTTATTGTGCTAAGAAAGGCAACACATCTGCACCAGCATAATGTTCAGTGCCTACCTTCTTGAACTCTTCTTGGGGCTTCACAGCCAATACATCCTGCAGAAGCTGGTCCATAAAGGCACTTGGAGGAAAATCAGTGATTGATTTCTTGCTGTGGAAAGATGTCTTCAGTGGAGCCCTGTCATATTCCTGCAAAAGGAAGAAGCACTTTCATCATCCTCATTCATGGCATTTCAGTAGTGCTTCTGAATTCTCTGTTTTTCTTTTTTACTGGGCAGTGCTCTTAAATGAAGGAGATTGAAGGGAACATGTATCCCCCAGGCAAGCAGAAGCCCCTTAGCTGACTGCACTTGATTTTGCAATTTTGACATAAACTGGGCAGATCTGTAGATTAATATCAATGATTACAGGGCCCAGACTTGTATACAGAATTAAAGATGACAACAATCCCTGTCCCAATCAGAGTGAGACTTTCTTTGCTCTT
Organism: Phoeniculus purpureus; assembly: GCA_028565055.1. NCBI lineage: Eukaryota > Metazoa > Chordata > Aves > Bucerotiformes > Phoeniculidae > Phoeniculus > Phoeniculus purpureus. The sequence goes on along the minus strand of JAOXOE010000632.1, from coordinate 19,626,039 downwards.
TGAACACGGGATTTGTATGGAAAAAATGTTACTATCTAAGCTTGTCAGAGCTTGGAGAATAAAAACAGATTTGTGTGGTCAGGTAAAGAGAAAAAAAGTTATTATTGTTAATGCTGTGAATGGTTTTTTATCAGTTCAGGGGAAATAAATGCCAGTTATAAAAGACATAAAGATTTTATACTGTTTTTTCCTCCTGGTAATATTGTAGAACTACAGGTTTGTTTCCAATCTGTATTCAGCCCATGGTAGCTCTTTCTCAGGGGAAAGGGCATATTTGTTTATTGTTTTACACCGTGACAAAACTGAGCAACATTAGAAATGACTGCAGTTTCTCTAGCCTTGGGAACCTGCACTCTTGTGACAGGAGACATCTCTTATGAAGGGCTGGAATTCAAAAGGCTGGGGACAGGGGTGTGCGTGCTCGGAGCAGGGCTGAGCTCGCAGCCAGAGGGCAATAGTGCTCCAGCGATTGGGCAGTGGAAATGCAAATCTGTCCTAGCAACGGCCTAGAAACGAGTGTCCTTCCTTCTTCGTTTAATTGATTTGAGTAAATGGATGACATCGTTGCTAGTGTGTTATTAAAGCATTAATTTGCCCGCTTTCCTTACATTGTATTCCTTCCTGCCGTCTGAGCATTATTACGGCAATATCTCTTCAGTAGAAAAACTTCCTAGCACAGACGGAAATATTTGGTGGCGTTTTCCTTCAACTACCTGTCTCCCAGGTCCTTCAATAGCAACTTTGACTTAAGTGTCACATTGTCAGTCCTCCCTCTGATCCTACTGTCATTGATACTGGGAGCTTCCTCTATCACTGTTCCCACATCTTGCACATTCATGGGATGTATGAGCCCGTTGATACTGGTGCTAGTAGCGTTGGATAACCAGAGAGGCACAAAAGAGCCTTAGCGCAAACGAGAATCAGGTCTATTTATTTAAATCATGATGAAAAGGATCTAGCTAACTGTTTTTTAAAAAACTTTTCCCATTGTCCGGCACTTACATTACAAACCTGCCTGCTGGGTTTGGTTCTTATGCTAAAAAACAGTTCCTCCATCACGAGAAGCTGTGCTGACAAACCACTGGGAGGCAGAACGTAGATACTGAATGTGATTAGACTCTCTTGGCTTCATGTATTCAGTGCAGACCATCATGCCAGAGACAGTTGTGAAGTGCACATACATTTGCACGCTTACGTTAACTAACTGTTTTATTATTAAGATAGGCTTGGTTATCTAACAAATAATAATTTTGAATGAATTTTTAGTACAATTTGAATGCTTGTGGCAAGTGCAGATTCATGTGCTAGATCCATGGTGCATCTCTGCATCTTTAGGGGCTCAGACGTCTACCAGGCATGGATTTACGGGACAGATTCTAAGGATTTTAGATTCGCTATTAATTTGCCATTATAATCACATGCCTTCATAGTTCCATAATTCAGTAATTCAATTTCATAATTCAAACTGCATCTAATCTCTCCTGCTATGAGATATATCCCGTCAGATACTGTAGAACTGGGAAACCAACACAGCTCCTGATTCTATGATTCTATAGTGACTTACAGTGGGGAAGGTACTTTCATCTTAAAGCTTGTGTTGCAGGTGCTTAGACCTTCTAGAAAACAATATGGATGTCTTCCTGTGTGACTTGGTCTAGGTGATCCTGCTGTGGCAAGGGGATTGAACTAGATGATTTTCAAGGTCCCTTCCAATCCCTAATGATTCTATGATTCTGTGATTCATCTTTCACGCAAACGTACACTTGCATCATAGTTCACTATTAGACAATGGTATTAGGTGAATAAAAAAGTGGTAAGACTTTTCCATAACTACAGAAGTTACTTTTTTCCACAGGGACTTTTGGGAACTGTAGAGCAAAGGTAGCTGTAAGCACAGATACTTCAGTTTAATGTCAGTAAGGTTTGAAAGCAGCATTTTCAGTTTCTGACACAGTTGACCTTAAGGTGAAGCTGTTAGTATTAAGGAAGTCCTGTACTTAAATTATAAATTACACCTACATGTTAAGTGATGTCTTGATTTTTAGAACACATGAGCTTGGCAATCACTCATCTAACTTTACCCATTAGTCCCATATTTAAAACAATGAGATTTTAATACTTTCACATAGATGTACAATTCTTGCACGACAGTGTGCTTGTCAGGTCTGTATTCAAATTACAAACTTCCATAAGGGAGTTCTTTTCCTTTGATTATTACCTGTGCTGCAAATAATTCTAGATAAGGAAATCTGCCATGAACTTTGAAAAGGGAAACAGAACTTCTGGAATGAATTCATATCTGTTTCTAATTATAGAGAAGTTTTTGCAATGCTACTTGACAAAGACAAATGGGATTCTATTTGAAACCAGTAAAAGTGGCCAGGGTGAAATCATCACCAATGAGAAACACAATATAGACTGCTTCATACTGATAAAACAATCTCTGCTGGGAAATGCTCCACTCTTTTCTGATAGGTACATTATCTATTTTACCTGAGTTTCTTTCAGGCAGACACAAAATATCATCAATATATGCAAATTCCAATTCCCAGTAACCAGGCAATGACTCGGCTAGCTGATTGCAGTCTAAAGCCAATACCTTCTCTGTCTCCAGATTTTGCTCTACTGGCTCATGCTCTTGCAATCCACTTGACACTAATGCTCGTTGTTTGCTGCAAAGCCTGTTGTGCCAAATTGTAGGCAGCAATTTGTTGTCAGAACCAGTGTTCTGCATGCACCAGCCTGTAGCCAAGGAATTCATTAGATTCGAAGACTGCAGTGGTGAACGAGTGGCTGGTGCATCTATAGAGAGATATGGAGCAGCAATTCATGTCATTTACTGGCATGGTGTTTCTGTGGGGCCTTAATGAGACAGATGATGATTTGCAAGCCTGAAAACAACACTGTGAAACTTCTCTGCTCTAGAACTATTTCTGGTGTGCGAAACCCTATGGTTTCATTCTCTTGACTTTGAGAAAGATGATCCACGTTAATCAAACCTAGTTAAGTCAATCTGGGCTTGTCCAGATGTGCACTAATAGGAACTAAAATTATGGCATGAGTCTAGATATGTGTATGGTAAGAATCCCAGACCGATACTAGTGCATCAAATTTGACTGTGGGTACTAATCTCCTCTGATGTAGACTTCACTATATTGTTTTGTTTTGTCTTCACCTAACTGATTACAGAAAATTGTGTGTGTGTAGTATTACAGCTTTTTAATTAGAGAGTCACATGATAACTTAGGGATACAGAGCTGTAGAGTGTTGACAAATGCATTACAAAAAATACCGGAGTCCTGCTAGTACGCAAATATTTGTTTTCTCCACGCAAATCAGAGTGGTGTTATTCTTCATTATAAAGTGTATTCTGTAGCTATAGTGTTCTTATTCCAACAACGATGATTAGAGAATCACATGGCAATGGGTGAATAGGCTGGCTGATGCTTCCAAAGCAATTAAGCATAATTCAGTCACTAGCATCTGAATAAATAGATTGATGAAAATTCAATCAAAAAAATGAGGAAAAGACCATTTAGGTCATCTATTTCATTGCTGTTTCCTAAAGTATGTTCTCAATTACTTGTTGTAGATATCCCAAGCACCACAGCTGCCAAAATATTCCTTTGGAGCAGTTGTACAGTCTAATACTTGTTTACAAGTTTCCCCAAGCGTAATGAAGCTTTAATTTTCTTTTGCTTAGTGTCATCTTTATAATTTCTCCTTTTTAGATTATCTCAAAACATTTTTTTTTCTTGGTTCAGAAGGAAATGTTGCAGGCAGAAGCAAAAAGTGGTGACAAAATTCTTATCATCCCACTGTTAGTTAAAAATACAACAAATTTAACAAAAAAAATTGCAGAATATTTTTGTTGTATTATCTTTTAGATCAGTACCAGACTTTTTAAAATTGTTTAATAGTGATTCAGTAGATTTTTTTAAGCCATCATACTTTGGTTCAGAAAGAAAAAGCCATTTGAGAAAAGCCTTCATTATGTTAAATATATTTCTTGTTAATATTTGTAGAATAATATCATTGTTCGTAGCACTGCCTGTTAGGAGATATTTTATCCAGTAACATGATGATAGAAGTGAAGTTGCTGCAGTGCCATGTGCTCTGACCCAAGCAGTAGCAAGGCTATTTCTTCGTCACAGGAACATGTTCATGGATGCCCAATACATATGTATATATCCATACATATCCATATGTCTGTGACAGCCATGGGAGAAGTGGGGGCAGGGGCTCCACTGGCTCCAGTGCTGCTCCTCTGACTCTTGTTTTTCTCTCTGTTTCTTTATATATACAGAGATGAGTATTTAATCACATAATCTAATGCTTCCCTAAACCTCTTTTCTTAGACTATCAGGCAACTTGACAACAAGACATTAAAGATGGTAAGCAAAAAAGATGCTTTGCAAAGCAATACCATTTTAAGATCAAGGATCTTATTGCAAATGGAATATTGGAATGGAGTTGGGGGACTCTGTGTAGCAGTTCTCCCATTAATTTCTCCATTATGGGCTATGGAGAAAGCTTAGTAAAAGGAATAAGAATGATTTTCCAACCAAATGCTCCTCATTACTCAATGGGTGGAGTGTAAAACCATGTGTGTACTTACGTGGTTAAATTACATTTGTTTATTTGTTCCACAATAACAATTTTTTAAAGTCCTTGCTTACCTGGGATCAAAACCAGTTTGAACTGCTGTTTAGAGGAATGAAAACATAGCATTCATAGCTAAACTCAAACAGGGACAAAAGAATGCAATCTGACTCATTGTTTCTAACAAATTTTTGGTAACTTTTCCTCTTTCAAATAAAAATCAAACTGAAGATCACAACCTTCATTTCCATTACCAAATATGCTGTCAGTGCCTTCAGTTAAGAGCTCTCTGAGCTGGAAATTTTCCTTTACAGCTAATGTGATATAGTTCCCAAATACAATTAACTGTTTAGGACTTCAGTTTTCTAAGGCATGATGGAGACTGAATTTAGCTTATGTCTCCATCTTTTATTATATTTGAGTCTAGAGTTGAATCTGAAAAGCACTGTTAGACTATAGAGGAAGAATGCAGTGCAGTAACTCATAAGATACCTGATCCTATTCTGCTTGTTTAATTCTGGGTAATTCTGCTCTTCATCTCCCAGCAATGAGAAAGCTAAAGTGGGATGCAGAATCTGTTCTATTTCTAACCAGAAATCCTAGTAAATTGAGGAAAATCTGTTGTAGAAGGCATAAACTAATATCTGTATTTGTTATTTTTTATGTAATGGTTTCTTTTAATGCTAAAACAGTGATTATGGATATGAACGTCACAGCAATGGACAGTGTTTACCAGCATTTTGGTATAACCCGTCTTCCCTGTCAAAAGACTGTAGCGTTGGACAGAGTTATCTCAACAGCACTGGGTAAGTGGCACATCAGACTTTGTATAGCACTCATGTAGACTTTAACCCAATTATAACTACTGGTTACATTTACTGTAGGTGTCTCAAAGATGGCTGATGCCCTGACTCTGTTAGGACTTTGTTTGTCTGGCCCTCCAGATGTCCATCATGTATTGTCTAGAACTTTTGAAAACGATGCCTTAAAGAAACCTGAGCGATAAACTGTATTGCAAAGGCCAAATCATTAAAGTCTCTCAAAAGATTTCTCTTAAAACCATGTGGGATCAAGTGAGGCAGAAATGATGGAAAACAAATTTGAGGAAAGAGCTTAAACCGAGGTACACATGAACTGAAGATATAGACATGCAGCTACCCTGAATGCTGATTATGCTTTGGCCCTCTTGAAGGTCAGTGGAAAATGTAGTTTAGGTTAAGACACTGAACTCAAAATTCATTTCGGATGCAAGTAATTAGAGCAAACAAGGGAAGCTAAGCTGGCTATTGGCATTTTGTACATTCAAAGATAGGCAGAATTTGTTACTTTTTTTTTACTTCAGAACTCTTGTTTTTGTAGTTCTTGAAGGCTGCAATGTTAGAGATGTTTGCTTCACAACTGGTGAGAAATGGAGAACATATGAGAATAGCTGTTAAGCTATTCCTAGCTGTGTCATAGTTGAATACAACTGTGTACTGTATGCATATATCATGTATTTATAATTAATAATTAGATAACTGTAGTTATCAAACAAGTAACATAGGTCATTGTATCATTTTATTGTTCAGGCAATTTATTACCATGTGGTATATAGGTGTGCTCTGCAGGAAAATATGTGGTATTAGTACCACTATTCGTTTCTTTATGTTAGGCATGTGAGAAATGCTTGACTGGAACAAGCATTATATTCCCAAAATATATTTGGGAATCTGTTCTCTTCCAATCTCCTTACTCTACAGAAAAAATGCTTCCCTGTGGTCAGTTAATCTGATTATGCTCCCTGTCAGTATGTCCCACAGATTTATCTTTTCCTTTTCAGATACCGGAAAGTTGTTTCTAATAACTGCACAGACGGTGTGAGAGAACGCTACACAGCAAAACCACAGCAGTGTCCTGGCAAACCCCCACAAGGCCTTCGCATAGTCACATCTGATGGCAAGCTGACAGCTCAGCAAGGACACAATGTCACTTTCCTGGTGCAGCTAGAAGAGGTAGGCTCTAGTTTTATGTTATATCCCAGACCTCATAGGTGTGTTTGAGCCTGATTCATGCCAGACAGAGTTTGCAAAGTGATGAAGAGGTGAACCAAGACAATGTGGGGTAAGGTCTGTCAGCTTTACAACATAGCTAGGTGGAGTTTGCCCCAAAATGTAAAGGAAGATGTATGACTGTGATGGGATTGTAAGAGTATTATAGTGCATAAGTTGATAGCTAGGAAAAATTGATAAAAAGTGGAAGCTGGTTTGGTTTATAGAACTGGAGAGTTCAGATTTGAATTCTGACCTCCACCCTTAACTGTGCTTTTGACTTTGTGTTCTGTTTGAATTTCCATTTTCACTTGCTGCTGACTTACAATGAGATGTGGCTAAATGGACACATGCAGCTCTGTTCCCACAGCACAAGTTAGTGCGTGTTGTTTAAGCATTTCATCAGCAGAATTAAGCCTAGAATTGATTGCAAATGTGAAGCCGATCCAGACTATGATGAGAGCTTGTGTTTTTGTTACACGTGTAACTTGGTATTTCGTTATTCCGCTCCCTCCATTTTCGAATTCTTTATATGTAAAGTCTTTTTGTTTGTGTCTGTTTCTCAGCCCTTCTATATCTGCATTTAATTGTAGGCTTCCAAATAATAACATTCATGAAGTAACTATTTTCTCTTTCCAATTAGATGTCTTTAAACTTTTCCTGTGTAGCTGGCAAATAAATCCTAAAACAACTATGCTTTTACACTAGGGGGCAATGCACATCCCTTTACTGCTTAGACCATTACTTCTGACCCTCTCTATAGTAAATGTCATGTGTAGCGAGGAAGAGAAATGAGGATGACCTCTGGAGCTGAGTTTTGTAGGGGTGTATTGGGATTTTCACATCTCTATTATTGATGCTTTCCCCAGCAAACAGGTGTCCTGATTTGTATAGGCAGTAACATATAATAAATAATATCTAACCTGAAGCAGTTATTTGACCTGGATGTTTATGTTTTCCAAAATGTGGTCACTTTATTTCAGTAGTGACAATCATGCAACATTGCTACCATAGGTGCTGTCATAACAGTATAAATGTATAATTTCATCTGGGTAAATTATTGATTTCTGTTTATAAGGATGAAGAATAAAAAGTCCAAAATATGACTCAAAGTCTTCAGGCTCTTAAAATATATAAATTAAATAAATTTGTTAATTGTATCACCTTTTTATTCTTAGCAAAGTTTTAAAACAAATTGAGATAAAGAAGTGGGTAATCTAAGAATTCAGTCACAAATTAAGCAAAAAGTTATGCCAATAGACAGAGAGACAATCCCCCACAGCATGGAAAACTCAGGACAAATGACTGCTCTTCTGTGTTTCAGCTCACATATCCTGTAAGCATAACTTGACTACTCTGTCATGCTGTGAATTGTTGTCTTTTCTGTTGATTCTGATCTTTTTTAATAGCTTTAGTATTCACCTGTCTGGAAGCAACACCTCCTCCATTAAGAGGTGGTGTCTTTCTCATGCTGTGGATCAAGGAGTATGTAAAGTATGTTTTGATGAGTGAGTTGGCTTCTGAGAAGATCTATAGGGTGCCCTTCTTTCAATATATCTGTTAAGGAAGAAGTTAGGAATTGCTCTGAGGAATGAAACAGTATTGATCTACCTCCAGCCTTTCTGATTACTCTCCCTGGTAGATGAATCTTCACCATCTGCTTCTAGATTTGTCAATAGAAAAAGTTTACAGAGCAACCAACGAAGCCTTTGGGTGAATTTGACCTAATCTGACAATGACTTTGGGCTGATGTTGCAGCAAAAAGCAATATTCAACAGAGTTTTCCCAGCTGTATGTAAACCATAGAAGAGCAAACTGTGGTTATATAATTGTGTATGCACTAAAGCATTTACCAATTAAGTGGTTCAGTAACAAAAATCACACCACTCAATAGAAACATTAAGCCAACAAAAGAACCCTTGTACAGAACAGGTATTTATTTCACAGAATCACAGAATAATTGAGATTGGAAAGAGCATCTGGAAATGTAATCCAACCCCACTTCTTGAAGGAAACTATTTTTACCTTGCAAACAAGGCAGAGATGTTACAAAACAACATCTTGCTGTTCTGTGTTTAGTTGTGCCCTGCACATGTATAGAGCATAGTACAATCCAGAGTGTTCAGCGTGCACAAAACCTGTACCATTCCATTTTTGCTGAAGAGAAAGCATCAGGAAAATTTTTAAAAAGCTGAATATATCTTGTTTTGCCTTGAAGAAAGGAGGTCCTATTCAACCCTCACTCCCTGGAGTGGTGGTCAGTATTTTTAAGTGCTACACTCCAGTGAGGACTCTTCCTTTAGCTTGTATCACAGTTAATATCTTTAAGGATGTAAAAAACCCCTCAGTGACCAAGGCTTCTGTTGTAATCCATTTGCATGTAATGTGTCCTGTATCCCTTTGAGACAGTTAGTTTGAAGCCTTCAGACATGTAGAGCTTTTCTATACACAGCAGTCTCCCAACTTTCATTTTTTCATGCTTACATTCCACTCCGCCTGCAGGAAAAAAAAAGAAGAAAAGTTGGTGAGCCAAATAGAAGAGTACACTTGAGATTTATACTTGTATTATCTTTCCAGGTCTTTCTGCTCCATCTGATGACCCACTTGGGCCTGGAAAGAATGAACTGCACAGTCAGGCTCACTAGAGGACCTGAAAAGTCACTGTAGTAGAGGGGATTCCTGAGAGGGTAGGGAGATGCAAATGGTAACAGTGAAAAAAAAATTGTTTCAAATGTGGGATTAAGTCAGAAACTATAGCTCAGGTGGTTCTTATAGAGCTTGCTTGTGCTTGTGGTGATGCTGACAGTCAGGACTGTATCTCTCTGACAATAAACCTGTGTCAGTAAAAGATGTATGAAGAGAAACAGGGATAAGGCGTTCAGAAGTGTGTTGCTATTGAAGAAGACACAAAAGTAAGACAATCACAAAGCCTGTGCAAATGGAGAGGGCACAGGCACTTAAACTAGCAGTGCCTAGAACTGAGTTCTGAGAACTGGGATTCTGGACCAATTTCCCTAACCCTGAGCCACACAGAATTTTCCTGTAAGGCATTTTTATTTGTTGGCACATAAATATCACTAAAAGTAAAAATAGCCAACAGCTCATATTTAAACAATCTGTGTAAAAATGCTTTCCAAAGTGGCCTGACTTTCCTGTCACCTTTTGGGATTTCCATATGACTTTTAAAAAACTGTTTGCAAAGTCGCTTTGCACATAGCCTCTCTCATCCTGTTATTGGAGAGTTTTGTCCAGATCAGTTCACCTATTAATCTGGATATAATTGTCATGATATCATGAAATCATAGAATCATTAGGGATTGGAAGGGACCTTGAAAGATCATCTAGTCCAATCCCCCTGCCACAGCAGGATC
>JAOXOE010000632.1:19595119-19609524 GCA_028565055.1 Phoeniculus purpureus | reverse complement strand
GGATGGAAGAAGCGACAGAAAAAGTAGCTAAAGAGGGAATTCAAACTACATCTGCCCACATGAAGGTTTGGAAGTTGCTGCAGGCCATGTCTATCACAGACTACCTGTAGGTGTTTAGAGCAGCTTATTTAACCAAGCTGTATTTCATAATCTGAGTTCAACCATTGTTCTACCGTGGGTTTCAGGGTTCTGCTATGTGGTTTCACACAGACTTTTGCATTTACCATTAAATCTGATATGTATCTTATGACCATGAGGTGCATACTTGTTTACTGTTTCCTCTTGAGGAAGATTAATCAGTTTTTATCTAGTACGTACTCATTTGGCTTTTTAAGCATACATTTGGTCTCTCTGCCCAGCCACTCTGTGGTCTCTAGGTACATAATTCCTACTGGCTTCAGAGGCAGCTAGATGTCTACTGTCCCTTGAAAATCTGGGTCATAGTTTTCCATTTGTCAAAGCCTGTAATACTACTCTGTACAGCTCATATTTTATGTATCTAAACACAGTAAACTATGAATTGTTTGGTACAGTGATAGCGGGACTATGGAATTTGTCCTAGGCCCTGCATCACACTTAACAAATGCACATTTCCATGCAGTTTTCCATTAGGGTGGTACCTTTGTATCTCATGCTCTTTCTGAGATTGTGATTAGATGGTAGATGCTATTTTCTGATGTACTAATCTCCATTCAAGTGCCCCAAATTATTCTTATGTGCATGCACTGTACCCATTATTGTCATATCTGTTTGCAGATTACATTTAGAGATGTGAACTCTGCATTCTTGATACTTCCCATGAGAGACTAAAGTACCTTTTTAAAAGTTTAACTGCTCTTGACAGCTGGAAAAGCCCACTACATATGAGGCTAAGGAAGTTTTCTCAATGTGCAGCACAGGACAATTCCACCTAAGTACAGCATTTCTGAAGACCTCAGATTGCTTGATTCACTCCATTTTATGTAGTCAGTGTAAATGTATTCTTCACAGCTTCATAAAAATTGAAAGATCTTTTCATACCCCAGAACCTCAAAACATTTTGCATATTCAAAAACTCTTGTATTTATGAACAGAGTGCTTTGACTTTATTTTTTCTCAGTAAGGACATTTGGATCCCCTGATTCACTTCACAGTAACTGAGGACAGACTCTCAACCTATAGAAATAACTGAGGGTTGTAAAACACTGCTACTTGATTCGCATGTGGTCACTGCAGCACCACTAATATATCCTAAATCCTGAAGAGACAGCCACACAGAATGGCCACTTAGGCTGGCATGCAGTTGTTCATCTTTATGGGCAGGCTTGGTGAATGTGATGATTACAGAATTCAGATCCACCACTTCAAAAGCACCAAATACAGTGAATTCCTTTCAGTGAAGAGCAAACTCTAATTAGTAGAATTTCAAGTAATTTTTGAATGATTTTTAGCACTAATCCAGTTCAAAATTAATGTTCAGTAGGAAGATATTCTACTTACAATTCAGTAGAGGGCAGTGATACAAATACACAGATAATGATTGCTCCATTTATTTCAGTGTACAGCTTTTCTCTGTAAGAAGATTCTGAAGGGTTATCTTTTCATTTATGAATTTCACAAGTTATCTTCTTTCCACATTGTTTGCTAGTGGAGGCTTTTTGTCAAACATAGCAAATGTGTCTCCTGTCAGTCAAATGAGATGGAAGCAGAAGATAAATGAGCATTCTAAAGTGGTGTTTTGATATCGAGCAAAGCATTCAGTATTTTCATGCATTTTCCTTTAGTCCTCTATTTGCTTGCCTTTACCTGGCTTGTTCAAAATAACCGTAAAAGCAGAATGCAAAATAGATGTAGGAGCAGCTAGTTAATGTCATTTGAAGCCATTAATCTTTTCTCTGAAAAGAGCTATCAGTAATGTAGCAAGCATGATGGAGTCTTTGGCAAATAGCAACACGAGCTGGTAGGTGGCCAACTGTGCTCAACATGTTGCAGCTGCGGCCAGTGTCTGTTTCCAGCCAAAGAGATGGGAACTGACATGGATGACTGAATATCAAATGGACAGTGATGAACTGAGAAGATTAAATACCTCTGTCGAATTTAACACTATAGAGAGTGGCATTCAGAAAGCCTGTATGTGTATAGGTTTTAGGATTCTTTCCTTAAGGCAGATTTAATTTTAAATCTTCTGCTTCATTGTAGCTGATATAGATTCTAACTTTGTTATACAGAAGATTCTCTCTCTCTCTTATTTTTTTCCCCATCCTGATAGATTTTACTTGTTAGTGTGTTTATTTGCACTACTTTTCTTTCTTTGTGTGTATTTCAGATGTTCCCTTCATCAATTTTATTTTAGTAAAAACATCATGACACTGAACACCTTCAAATCTTATGGAATGTGGTACAAATCAGTCCTGCAAATTAAATTCCAGCAAGTGAAGTAAATAAGTGAAGTACTTATCAGGAGAGATTTTTGTGTGCAGACCAAGTCTTCCCCTGGTGTTTAGGGAAGGCTGAGCCAGTATTTAAGAAGTAAAGGAAGGTGGGAAGAGAGTGGAATAATAGGAACCAGAAGGCCTTCCATTAAGAGCTGTTTTCCTCAGCCAGCTTTTATTTCTCAACTGCTTGTGTAGGAAAGTCTGACTATATATCCTGTCTTCATATCTTTAACTTGTGCCATATGACTATCAGCACGCTCACCTTCTCATATTTTGCTCAGTGTATGTAGAATCAGAGAATCAGAGAATAGTTTAGGTTGGAAGGCACCTCAGAGATCATCTAGTTCCAACTTTCCCTGCCATAGGCAGGGATACCTTTCACTAGATCAGGTTGATCAAGGCCCCATCCAGCCTGGCCTTAAACACTTCCAGGATTGGAGCATCTACAACCTTCCTTGGCAACCTGTTCCAGTGCTTAACCACATTCATAGGAATTTCTTCCTAAGATCTGATCTAAATCTCCCTTCTTGTCGCTTGAAACCATTCCTCCTCATCCTATCACCGGAGTCCCTTGTAAAAAGTCCCTCTCCAAATTTTCCATAGGTCCCTTTCAGGAACTGGAAGGCTGCTCCAAAGCCTTCAGGCCAAACAGTTCCAGTTCCCTCAGCCTGTCCTCACAGGAGAGGTGCTCCAGCCCCCTGGTTATCCCTGTGGCTCTCCTCTGAAATTGCTTCTACAGTTCTGTATCCTTTTTGTGCTGGAGACTCCAGAATTGGATGCAGTACTCCAGGTGAGGACTCAGAAGAGCAGAGTTGAGGAGAAGAATCACCTCCCTTGACCTGCCAGTGATGCTTCTTTTGATATAGCCCAGGATATAGTTGGCCTTTTGGGCTGAGCTCACACATTGTCAGCTCATGTTGAGGTTCTTGTCTACCAATACCCCCAACAAAGTCCTTCTCCTCAGTATCGTTCTCCATCCATTCACCACTCAGCATGTGTTTGTGCTTGGGTTTACCTCAATTCAGATTTAGGATCCTGAACTTGGGCTTTCTGAACTTGAAGCAGTTTGTGGGGGCACAGTTCTCAAGCCTGTCAAGGTCCCTCTGGATGTCTTTCCTTGTCAACACCCCATATAGCTTGGTGTCATCACCAGACTTGCTGAGGGTGTGCTCAGTGCCACTGTCCATGGTGCTGACAAAGATGTTGGCTAGTACCCAGCTCAAAACAGACCCCTGAGGAACACCACTCATAGCTGATCTCCACTTGGACATTGAGCCATTGATCACAACTATTTGAGTGAGATTGTCCAGCCAATTCCTTATCTATCTATTTTAGAGTGAGATAGTGTCAAACGTCTTGCACAAGTTCAGATGGATGACATTAGTTGCTTAACTAATTCTGTAATCCTGTCATATACAGTCACCAGGTTTGTGAGGTGTGATATGCACTTAGCAAAGCCCTGTTGGGTGTCACCATTTTCCTTGAGCTTCAGCGTAGTTTCCAGGAGGGCCTGCTCCATGATATTTCTAGGCACAGAGGTGAGACTGACTGGCCTGTAGTTCTCTGGGTCATCTTTTTTTCCCTTTTTAAAAATGGAGGTATGTTTCCTCTTTTCCAGCACAAACTCCATCTGACTGCCGTGATTTCTCAAATATGATGGATAGTGGCCTAGCAACTTCATCTACCAGCTCCCACAGAACCCGTTCATGTGTCCGATCAGGTCCCATGGACTTGTGAACTTTCAGGTTCTTTATAAGGTCACAAACTTGATCTGCACCTACTATGGTGGTGGTTCTCACAGTTCCAGTTCTTACCCTGCATAGCATAGGTAGCATGATTTGACTTCTTGTCAGTGAAGACAAAAAAGTCAGGCAAAAAAGTCACTGAATACCTCAGTCTTCTCCATATTACAGCTTAAACTGCCACCTGTTTCCTTCTGGACAGGGTCCACATTTTCCCTGTTCTCTTTTTCTCACTGATATACCTATTAAAATATCTTCTTCCTTAATGACTCTGGACAGATTTAATTCTGTCTAGGCTTCACCCTGTCCCTGGCTTCCAGGCCACCTGTCTTCTCTTGCACCCTCTGTAGGTGTCCTCTTTTGTTTAGGTTACTTTAGGTTTGATAGGACTCTATTCCAATGCACTCTACAGAGTAGGTCCCTGAAGAAGCCAAAGTCCACTCTCCTGAGGTCCAAGGTAGCAAACTTGCTACAGAAGTACTTGCTTGTACAGAACAGCCTTTGACTCTCAAAACTCCTTCTGGTCATCTTTGTTCATCTAAAGTGAATCCAGGCTTCTATGACCAGGTTTCTCTCTGGGCTCATATCTGCATCTGATGGTCAGTCCTTGCCCTAAAATAACCATGGGAATGTCCTTCACCTTGTGTTTTCATTGTATGTCACGATTTTAGCATCTTTCATCAAAACATATTCCTTTTAAAATAAAGTAATTCGTACTGGCTCCTGTACCTCAGTGATTATGCTCTTTTCAGTGCTAAGCCAAGCAAGCTTTACAGGCCTCATGTGAAGTAACCAAGGTTATGCAGGGCGAGTGGCACAGTTTAAACTAATCCACATTTGCCTTGACTCCTGATTTACTTTTGAAATGTTGGTTCAACCAATCTTCTTACCAATCAATGTGCATAATTCTTTCCTTAGTTGTTTATTGATTTACTCAATGAATGGAATAGAAGTGTAGCACTCATTAGTTAAGACCTTTACACAGTATCTATAAAATTATCTAGCTCCTTAGCTGATACATACAGGCATATTTGAATCACATTCGATTAGTCCAAACTAATTTACACCAGAGGTTGCAAAATTCAGTTAAGCTATGGGAAAATGTCCTTCTGAGTGATAATTCTGTGTCTTGGTGCACATGGTTCTTCCATAGTCCTAGTTCTGACAAAATGCTAAGAGAAGCCAAATTAATTTTTGTTTTGTTCCATTTTTAAATTGGAATCTTTTTTTCCTTCACAAATTGTCTGTTATTATTATTCATTATATGTCCTTTGATGAAAAATGATACATGAAGAATGGTTTCTATTACTGAATTATTTTTGCACATCATGCTTAATTCTGCAAATGAAGCAGATAAAGTCAATGAGGCTCAGTTAAGGACCAAAACTAATTCTGAAAGCTAATTATTTTCACAAGGGAGACTCTTGAAGACTATAAATTAGGAGGTTGCTATTCTAAGAAGTTTCATCTTTAGCTGAATTAGTTGCATCTCCAGAGTGAGAGAGGAACAAAGACAGGCATGTTCAACCTCTTCCCTAGGTGAAGGTGTACCTGTTCAATTGGAGCTACATAGCTGTGTCTGAAACAGGCCAAAATACTTTGATCTTTCCTTATCTGGTCTATATACAAAACTGTATCCATGGTACCACATTGGATGCAGAAATAGAGGGAGGCAAAACACCTAAAATGTTTCTCACTGAAACGTTTCCAATACCTGAACAAGTGAGACTATCTTTTTCGTGGAGATTTACTTCAACACTTCATTAATGTTGTAAACAAATTAAAGGAGTCAGAACCACTCTTAGGTTAAAGTCTGACAACCTGTGATCCCCTGAGCTAGAAACAAACTTGCTAGAGTAAGAAAGGCTGAAGATCCACTTTCCCAATCTCAAAGTGAGTGGTTCACACACCTGGGACCGTGTGAGGACCAGAAATTTCATGAGATCAAACTTTGGAGAGCTGTGTCCATTCCCACTGTGGATTTGGCCCTTTACTGTGTGCAACCTGCTTATTGACCTCAAATACTGGCATTTGTAAACTGTTGTGTCTGGTTTCTGTTTCAGATAATTTCTATAGAAGTACAGGAATGCATTTTTCTCCCTCTTTCTATATTGTCTATATGGCTATTTCAAAACGAATCTGATTTCTGTGTGAAGAGAAAGGAAAATATTGCACCAAGCAAGCAAACACTTTAAAAACATGTCTGAATGCATCTGTTCTTTCCTCAAAAGTGTGCGTCAGGAATCTCCAGAGCTGCTTGAGGAAGGCAGATGTCTGATTCTCACAAGAACTTCTGGTGCTTTTCAAGGTCTCAGGCTGTTATTCATTTTTTTCTTGTTCAGATTCCTTGGACTCAGGCAAAAAAGCTGCACCCAAAAAGCCACTGGGAGATCATATAATTAATTGAACCAATGAAACCTTCTGTATGCTCTGAGCAGCATGAAGACTTGCTGCTTGTGTTGACACTTTGCATATAATCTTGGAAGACTGATGGCTATTTCAAGTTTCTGCTGAGATACTGATGATTTCAGGCAGAAATAGTTTTATTCTGAGCTGCATTTGTACTGGATGTAGTACAGTAGGGTTGTCATTTATGAACAGGTAACGTTGTGATACAATAATAATAAACCTCTGTTATGACTATTTCTTTCTGCCTTTCTTCCTTTTTTCTTACTACTTCACTTGTAATGCCTCTCCCCTTCCTACTATTCCTTTTCATTAGCTCCCCAGACAAGAGTATTGGTTGAGCTTTCTCTCACACACTCAGTTTGCCTACCACAGCACCCCTCATCTATAATGTCCCTGCCAGTGCTAGCTTTTTTCCTCTTTGCTCTGCAGCACAAAAATCCTCAGGCACAACAGGTGAGATCCTAGTGTTCCTTCATATCACTAATGCACAATGAAGTCTCTGGTCCTTTCTCAGGCTGACTCTCCTGAGGTTCTCCCGTTCTTCCATTTCTTGCCGAAATCCTTGATAATACAATTCTCCAGTCCTAGATAGCAATATCTGCCAGCTGCATTCTCATTAACCATCACATGAAGCCTCTTTTTGTATAGAAGGCATCATGGATGCTTTTTATCTCTGCTATTTCCTGTACCACTTAGTGCAGCTATCACAATGTGTTGAAGACAACTGACACAATGTTGTTGGCTCTCTTCCTCGGTTTAGTGTATTGTGCTTGCTTTTCTTATAGGTTCAGCTGTCCTAACAGCATCAGGATATCTGGAAGAAAATATCTGCAGGGATATGGAGGAATGTTTTTAGGTCATGTTTAGGACTGGAAATGGCAAGGATCATTATTTCCATGAGCCAGTAATGTACCTGGCTTACAGCATATAGAGCTGCATCTGTTGCTCCAGTTTCAGAGATGAAGCACTCTTTATAGTTGTCATTCTTGGTTATTAATACGCTCCAATTCTTCAAGAGGGATGTAATTTGCTTCCCAGGCTTTCTTCATGTACTGTACATCTTTGTGTCACCATCCCTGCTGCTCTGAGCTCAGCAGATGGCTCTTTGTAAGCAGGTGGTAATTTTTCTTGCTATTGGAAGAAATATATTTACTGCTCATTCTGGCCCCCATGAAAAAAACGTAAACTTTAAAGAGATATATTTGAAAATATAAATAAAATGCCTGTAAGAGTTATTGCCAAATTGATATTGGACCAAAGGCACCTATTCAAGTGATCAGCAGCCAGAAATGAAGTGTGCAAGCCAAGAGTATTGAAAGACCTATTAAGAATGTTGAAAAAATAAAAAAGGCAGATAAATCTCTTACAGTGATGAATGATAGCCGAGGAACATCTAATCATATCTGGGTAGCATTTACTGAAATAACTCAACCAGACAAAAATGAAGAACATGAATAAGTTGGTGTAAACGTTATTGGAATGTTCTTTTTTCTGACAATTCTTCATTAATCTTCAAGAAGGAATAAGGATTTATTTAAAACAAATTAAATTAAGTGGTGAGCACTAGAATACGGTTCCTCTTGATCTTGCTATGGCTATAAAAACACAACTTTCTCGGCAACTGAATATTAAGGGATGGGGGTGCAGTTTTGCCACCACTTTTCACTAATAAACCACCCTGCAGAACAGTGGCTATGTTCAGTTGGAGAATTGCTCACTGCAGTAAGAAAATGTGAAATACATGAAATATCCAACAAATAAGCATGCAAAATAAACACCAAACTATAAATACGATATCTATAGGCTTCCATTCCTTGATTAATTTAGCCAGTGGTTTTGGTTTTAATGGTAATATGCTTGAAACTTCTTGGATATAGTGAGAGATGTGGAGAAAGTGTTTCCATGCAGATTGTGAGAAACTGGCTTAAAAACATTTATGTTTACCAACAGATTGGCCCAAAGCTTGTCTTCTTCACTGTATAAATAGATTTCATGGGATCTTATCTCAGCAAATGCTTATCATTCCTGTTGTGCCCTTTGAGAAGGAATAGCCTGCTTCATTTCTGCTACAGCTTTGTTGTTATCATCAGAGTTATGGCAAGATAATCTAGTGATCTAAAAGTTCTGTGGAATGTCTCTCCCATGAAAGATAGACTACAAAAGCATGTTCTCTCTGTTACCCATAAGAATAGATGGAACCTGTGGGTTTTTTTGAGCCACACTCTGCAGTCAGTAAAGATTTTTAGATTTGAGCTGGTTCTGGTACATGCTTAAGGATGAAGGAGCTAGTGGTTTGAAACTCAGAGCTGTATTAAATTCAATTTGGTTTTAGGATTTGAAATTTAAGTGCAAATTGGGATAAGGTCTTAAACTATTTGTTTTGGTTCAGGTATATCACATGTTATGAATATGTGCTAAGATCATGCAGGTGGCTATTTGACAAGTAACATGTTTTTTGTTATGAGTTAATTACTGTTAATTGAAGCAAGTGTCTTTACTTGAATAATAAATGGAGTTCACTGATGTGCTGCTGCTGGCTGGTCCTGAAGACACTTCTGTTTGTGGGTGTCATGTGCCTTTGGTGCTGAATTCCCCTTTGCTGCTGGGTGTCTCCTACAGAGGTGTGATAGGGGAACTTGTTGCTATCAGTCATTGCTAACCATGAGCAAACCACTCTGGACATAGTGCTGAACATAATGTTCAGCTTTCACAAACTCCCTTTTTTGTAAGGTGACAGGAAATTGTGCTCAGGAAGTATAGTGTCTCTGTAAAAATCTTTGCTTTGCATGCAGCTCTATTGCATACCCATCTCTTGGCGATCTAAAGCAGTGATCAAGAGAAAAATGCATTTCTTATTTATCCTTTATTTCCAGATATCAGAGACACTGATTCAGAAACTGAACCAAAACTTGGTCTATTTTGAGTTGAAGCCAGGGATTCGAATCCTTGTCCATGCTGCCCATTTAACAGCAGGTCAGTATCCTCTTTCTTGTGTACACCTTCTCTGCTTCTCTGCAGCACAGCAAGTGATATATTCCTTGGTGGCACTAGCATGCTCTCAGCAGTATTTTAAGCATTTCTTGGTTTTATGTCACAATAACAGCACTGTGTATGGGCAGACATTAAAATGCCTGCTCCACCTCCCCTTTCTTTATCATGCTAAAAAGATATAGTGTCTTTTGCATTTATAACTATTCCTTTTATTTACCTATGTGTAAGAATTTACTGTTGTTGTTGGAAATGCAGTATAAGCAGCATTAGAAATCTGTACTTCTTGGCTGTCTCTGAAATATTCAACAGCTAAGCAGCACCATAGCATATTCAGCCTGAATTGTGCAGTGCAAGGGTTACCAGGAAGCCTTGGATATTCAGATATTCTAGAGTTATGAACATTCAAAGCAACTAAGAACAGTTCAGAAATTGTTCAGCAGATTAGAATCAATTTGTGTATGTATAAACATAAGGCTAGGCAGTTTGGACTTTAACTAATCCTACCTCAAAATGAGCCAGCTCCAAAGTCCTGATATTTAATTATCTGTCTCTGTCTATTCTGTAAGCTAAGCCTTCATTTTTCAGCATGGGCTCTATTTAACTATTGCAAGAGGTGAGACAAACGAAGCCGTGCCCAGAATTCTTGGGAACTCTTTTTCTCCAGGAGCAGCTGATAATTCTGATTCTAATTAGCTGGTATCAACTTATATTGCTGATTTGCAAATTAAAAGCTTCAGTTCACTTGTGTCAGCAGGCTACCCTCCAGAAAGAATTTTATGGTATGAACAGATCGGCTCAAGTTGGTGTCAGTCCATGTGCCGCCTTGTCCATAAAAGGAATTAAAAAAACCCCTTTTAAGACAGATTTTAATGCAACTGCATTAATTTGGATCCCCAAAAGAAAGCCTTGGTGTTTGCAGTATTTCATTTTTCCTAAGCAGAACTTGCTAATATCTGCCCTGGGAATATTGCTTTATGTTTCTGCTTTCCGTTAGCTGTGGAGCAGATGATCAGCTGCTTACTTTTAGAAATATTGGAAGCAAAAGCATGAAAAAGCAGAGATGCATTACAGCTGAGTAATCTCTAAAAAAAACCTGCAACAGCTTGAGAAGTCAGGTTGTTTGAGAGAATTTATTTTTCTGTTGTAGATTGTAAAAACAAATGTAATAGTCGTATGACACGGAAGAATTGTGTGACTTTACTTTTAAGATTTAAATTCATATATATTTTACATAAAAGTTGCTATGAGACCAGAAATTTTTGGCCTGAATTATCAGTGATGACCAGTGATATATGTACTTTTAGAAGACACTCAGTGCCCATCTCTTACAAAAATGTATCAGAAAGCATCTTAATGTAATCTTCAATTGTGGTGTTACCTGCAGCTGCTCGACATTTTTGAGAGTTGTTTCTGGGCATGTACCGAGCCAACCCACATGGCTGCTTTCCATTTTATCAGTGTTCATTAAAGATAAGATCCCAAATGAATATTTAGACATGGCTGCTCTGACCCTGAAAATATCCTGTAGGCCCTTTTAAAAAATTGTAGTTGTAAAGAATCACAGCAGATAATTTTGGGAAAGGCTCATCTGTACAGAATCATAGAGTTATTTATGTTGGTAATGACCTTTAAGATCATTGAGTCCAACCATTGACCTAAATCTACAGAGTCCACTACTAAATCGTGTCCTTAAACTCCATATCTGCATGACTTTTAAATGCATCCGTGGACAGTGACTCAACCACCTCCCTAGGCAGCCTATTCCAGTGACTGATGACCCTTCTTTATTGAGAATAAAGAATTTTTTCCTAATGTTTAACCTAAACTTCCCCTAGAGCAACTTGAGGACATTTCCTTTTGTCCTATGACTTGTTACTTGTGAGAAGACAGACCAACACCCACCTCTGTGCAACCTCCTTTCAGGTAGTTGTAAACAGCAATAAGGTCTCCCCACAGCCTCCTCCTCTTCAGACTAAACAGCGCCTCTTCAGCCACTACTTATAAGGCTTGTTCTCCAGACTCTTCACCAATCTTGTTGCCCTTCTTTGAACCCACTCCAGCACTCCACTCAGTGTCTCACTTGTACTGAGATGCTCAAAACTGAACACATTCCTTTAATAGATGCAAATACTGATTTGTCCTGCAATGCAGCCTTCGTCATACTTCTCTTTGAAGCTGCTGGTGAGATGTGAGTGATTGCTGTAACTGGATTCACAGTGTTCTATAGGAATGTTACAGGATTTTGTCTCTTACAGAAATACAATTCACTAAAAATGCAAAATTAGTCTGGACTGCCAAACTAGATACTAAAAATCCCAGAGAGCAGCCAGTGGGAGGTCCTTGAGGGAATATGGCTTCTTACGAAGCTGCAGAGGTCATGACTCAATTTCCTTTCTTAATAAAACACCCAATTTCATGACATCAAAAGTTAGGAATATTTAGAATTTGACAAAACAGCAAAAGAGAGATTTGCTTCACTCTGAAAACTACTGTTTTAGTTGTCAAGGAAGAAAAAGAATTGTCCTTATAGAAAAATGAAATAAATTAAAGTAGGGAAATGTGGAACACAAGCCAGCACCAGAGGCAGTCCCTAAAAAACACAGTCCAGAGGGATACACACAGCCCAGAGATGCTGCTCTGGTCTAGTCTGCCCCTGTTTTCCCACCCTTTTCACTACAGCTTTGTGTTGGGACTCCAGGCAGCTACAGGCTGTAGTTAGCTGAACCGCAAAGCTCAATATGTGGTTTTGTAAGTGGTTGTGTATATACTCCCATGTCATTGTGCACATGTATGTTCCACCTTGCGTGTGTGCTGGCTGTGCACAGTGGCAATTTCGGCAGCAGAGGAGCTGCAGGGAACAAAGGTACAGGTATCCAAATTAGTTTTGATGTGAATATTCAAGCAGAACCTGTAGAAAAGCCTCTTTGTGTCTGTTGTGGGTGAGCATGTGCATTTCCTGGAGCACATAAGACTGAGAAGCACTAGTCTCAGCACAATTTCACACCTCTGTCATCCTTATTCAGGTCACACTGAAGGAAGGATTAATTTATGGCAGTTATGGACAGCAGATTGCAAACCATTCATCATGTCCATTCCTTCTCATGAAAATAGCCAACAACTAATGCCTCTAACCCAACAGACAACAGCTTCAACTCTAAGAGTAAAATGCGGAATTATAGAATCACAGAATGGCTTATGTTGGAAGGGACATTAAAGATCACCTATACGCCAATATTCTTCACAAAACAGTTAAACAGATGTCTATTACCAGACTCTCAGTGCAGCATTATAACAAGAACATTGAGTGATGCAGAGCCGCCTTGTCATCCCGCAGAACTGCAGAGACCCACAAAATAGAGATGTAGAAGGCACAGAGTGGCAACCTGTGAGGAATTCATAATAATGAATCATTTCACCCCAGTGCCTCACCTTCCTGAGAACAGCCTGTGTGTTGTTGAAAGAAGATTTCTCACTTATCTTTGTAAATGTTGGGATGTGTGCATACGATGTATGTGCGTTTCCTTGTGTGTGCATGTTGTCTTGTGTCCTCTGGCTCTGGTTTAGAGTGATTCAGTCCAGTGCATGTGAAGAGAGGCAGAAGAAAGAGGTTGTGCACAATAGTGATTCAACTTTCACTGCCTCACAGAGGGAAGCATTACCTTGTTCCGTGTGTAATGCCAGATAGAGACAGTCCGAGGTTGCATCTGCTAAGTGGGTTAGCTCTGTGTAATGGTACAGCTACAGCTGCATGTCTCTCTGCAGTATGTTTTACTAATGTCTGCAAGAACAACTGAGACTACTGGACCTGTATGTCCCTTTTTGGATGCTAGATATACTAGCTGTCTTTCTGTTTGCATGTGTATGTATATGAGTCAATTTACTTTGTATTTCTGGGAAAGCCAAACCTCTGGCAGGTTTGGGTGGCATTATTTTGCAAGTGATTGTGAAAAGGTGATGAACAAAACTCTGAGAAGCAGCACAGAGACGATTTTTCTTTGATTAGGTTGGTTTGATTTTGTTTTTTTCTTGAACCTCTTTCATGAAGACTTGTGTGAGAGAGAGCAGAACATCAAGGGGGAAGAGAGCACAACATGTTCAGCAGAGTAGGAAAGGGATAAAGGAAGAAACTGAAAATGTCAGAAGTGTTAGAAGAGCTTGTCATAACAAAGGATGAATGCTGAGGTAGGGTCTGTGAAGGGCACTGCTCTTGTGTTGGGGAAGGAGCAGGACTGCGTGGAGAAACAATGAGCATTGTTGCTTCAGTAAAATTGAAGAGGCAGTTGCTCATTATTCACTACACGTTCAGAGCTACTCAGGCTAGCTCTGAGCAAAACAGAAAGTCAAGATGACAAGTTAGCCCAAAGGTAACTCCAGGATCATACAGCAAATGCTGGTTTTGGTACCCAAGTGACCTAATGTGCTACTACCTTAGGTAATTGTCTTCAATATGAGAAAGTCTGTTTCAGACAGCCTTCTACTAAGCCAAAGAAGAGACCTCCAAGGAGAAAGCTATGAGACTTCACATCAAGATGCAGGCTGAGCACCACACCTGGGGAATAAGCAGGAGGAGTAAGAAATCTGTGTCCAGTCAGGTGATTATGATCTGGTGGCAATTACAGAGATGTGGTGGGACAGCTCACATGACTAGAATGTGGTCATGGATGGCTATGTCCTTTTCAAGAGGGACAGGTAAGCAAGGCAGGGTGGTGCAGTTGCTCTCTACATGAGAGAGCAACTGGAAAGTATTGAGTTCTATCCGGGGGCAGATGAAAAGAGAGTTGAGAGTTTGTGGGTGTGGATTAAGGGGCAGGCTGGCATGGGTGACACTGTCGTGGGTGTCTATTACAGG